>REGM01000139.1:594007-626563 GCA_004194415.1 Aurelia aurita | reverse complement strand
CAAAAACTAGGAATAGACCATGGAGACAGATGGTACAACCATAAAATAGAAAGTGTGATTGTGACAGAAGACTTTAGGCTATTATGGGATTTTCCCATACAGACAGATCATCGACTGGAGCATAACCGACCAGACATTGTCTTTGAAAATAAAAAGGATCGATCATGTTTGCTGATTGACATATCTTGCCCCTTCGATATAAGAATTGAAAGAAAAGAAAAGGAAAAGATTGAGATATATCAAGACTTGAAGAGAGAGATCAAGAGGCTATGGAATGTAAGAGAAGTCAAGATAGTACCAATAATTATTGGAGCTCTTGGCACGATTGGAAAGAACTTTGAGAACTGGCTGAAGAAAATTGAAATAGAATGCAGCACAGAACTTTTACAGAAAGCTTGCCTGTTAGGAACTGCAAAGATTCTAAGAAAAGTACTGGATACCTAAAGCCAAGGGACTTGGCCTGATATCCAGTAGTTAACCGGCAATCAACATCAACGCCGTGTGAACATTGAACAATAATAATAATAATAATAATAATAAAATTGAAATCATCCCAATCGTTATCTGAGCTTTAGGAATGGTATCTAAGAACTTGAAAAGCTGGATGAAGAAGATTGAAGTAGAAATTAGCACAGCGCTGTTGCAGAAAGCCACTCTTTTGGGCACTGCAAGAATATTGAGAAGGTTCTTGAGAGCCCTAAAGCTGCTGGTTGTAGCCTGCTTTAAAGAAGAACACCGGCATAACATCATCGCCTAGAATCGTCGAGAAACAACGAACAACATAATAATAATAATCATAGCAATAGAAGCAATAGACAATAACGCTGAAGATGGCGGCCGTGCAAAGCATGCTGGTAAAAAGCTCCCTGACGACGACCTAACGACACGACATAAAAATTTTGGTCTGCCGTTTCAGCTAGCTAGCTGTGGTAAAGTTCGGAACAAGTAATCAATGTAAACAAACAGGACAATTTGGTAATTCGAACGCGAATGTTTAATTAAAACTTCAATTCGTGAATTCGAATAAAAACTTTACTTTTTCTGCTTTGGAAAGGTTTCCTTTCGAACCGTGTTGCATTCGAATTCAAGGTCGATTCGAATTCAAGCTAGCAAGTCGAAACGGCAGACCAAAATTCTTACGTCGCTAGGTGGTCGTCAGGGAGCTTTTTAACAGCATGCTTTGCAGCAAAACACAACGGAGTCTTTGGAGCCGCCATCTTTAGCGTTATCGTCTATTAAACGAGCGGTAGATTCACCCACTCAACAAGGTTTTACAGGTCCATTAAAACGAGAAGAAACAAAGAGAGAACTTACGTAGTAGCTTCAATATTGAAAGTGATTATACTTTGCTGTGGTCTTAGTTTCGCCGGCGTAAATTTGACCAGAATCTTAAACTGTTATAGAAAAGATCAAACGGTAATTATTCAAAGATTTAGTACCAAGAAGAAAACTTCAAATCCAACAATTGAATCTTCGGGTTTATTTAAAACACATAAAATAGATGGATACTGTACTGAGAGGGGTAGAATTTTACTGTGACTACGCGTTGAGTCATTTTGCCCAATTGTTGCCTACAGGAAGCTCTCGCTAAGCTTGCGTGCTCCTGAATTTTCGACTCGTGAACATGCTGCGTGGAGAAGCAAATGTCGGCAACCAAGTTGCTTTTTCCGTTATTCAGTTCTGCAAATGTAATGACGGCATTGTAGGGGCAAGGTAATTCATTGGCATACATGAATGAAGCACATACAAAAAAGCTTGCAGCGAAGCAAATACTGGCACAAAAAAAGAAGTCTCTTTGTGCGAAGTGTATAAGAAGAAACAGTAATGTCCCACAAATAAGAAACACAATCTTTAGATCTAGGCTATTGTTATAAACAATAGGCTATTGTGAAATCAATTATGCAGGAAGAAATCCGGGTCTCAGTTTCTTATGCAGCTGTTTCTAAGTTGCATGACTTTACTATAACGGCAATAAGGTCCTTCGGTGCTAAATCCTTTAATTTTCTAAGAAAAAGTAGTAATAGTTTTATTTCTACCTAGCATCCGATGATACAATGCCTGCCATACAATGATGATACAAAGTCTTGGAACACCTTAGCTAATTTTGCCTTGTTTTACGAAAACCCCCTTTCCCCCTTAGAACAGTGTTGTTATGTGACGATAAAATGAGGATAACAGGACGATTCGCGACTCTGATGGAATGCTGGTACAATAACTTTGCAAATCAAAATTGTTTGGGGGGAGGGGGTGCTTCAACTAATCGCTATGGATAGAATTGCAGACAAGTGTGTCATTATCAAGAAATGGCTTGGGTGTTCCAAGGACTTTTGGCAGGCATTATAGTTTTCAGAAACACTGAAAAGCTAAGCTTATCGAAGGAGTGTCCTGGCCCTTCATCTCGACGTAATCACACCTCGTGATTCATTGAGCCTGGAATTAAAGAGAGTTGGCGACTCTCCGCACTCTAGGTAACAGGTTTGCCTGGGCGAGAACTCGAACCACCAACCTTCAGATTGGTAGTCAAGCGCACTGCCACTGAGCCATCTCCGCACCATTATTAACATTAATCAAAACATAGGGGACGACTGCACTTTAGCGGACCAGCTTCATGTCATATCTCTCGGGAACGTATTTGACCAAATACCCTACTAACTCTAACTAAACCCTACGTTACCCCCAACTAACCCTAACTTACCCTAACTAACCCTGACTTACCCTAACTAAATTTAACTTACCCTGACTAACCCTAAAAGCCCCTTTTCCAAAACATAACCCTGAACCTAAGCCTTACCTCATGACACATTACTTGCCGATATTGAAAGCTGGTCCGCTAAAGTGCAAACTAGCCAAACATAGTATCACCTTCTGATTCCTTGTGACTGGACTATCAAGATTGAAATCAACTCGGCTTGTTCCATTCTTAGCTGCTTGTCGCTCCCATAAAGGATTTGGCTCCTGAAAAGATGCAGAAACATAATGATAATTAAATTTTTCATTATGCAAATAAAAGGGTATCTCAGCGAAAGATTTCGATGAGAAAAGTTCAATGAGACCATGAAACATGAACACTTATAATAAACAAGAAACAGGATTCAGCAGGGGAATCATTCATGCAAAATAAAATGTTTTTATTGCCTCACGTCAGTGGGGCCTCTTTTGGAGTCCACGCGTAAAAGAGGTTATGGTGGGATGGGGAGTTCAGATCTCAAATCGTGCACAAATTTTCGAACAGGTTCAAAACCTGTTTGACAAGCCTTTTTGTTGCTTTGTCTGTTTCCCTTCTTTGTCATTGCAACAAACAGCCTTTAAAAAGATTTCAATAGGGGTCCAAGAGAGGCGTCATCAGGAAACTGCGAAGTTCTTCTTTTGTCTGGTACAAAGCGAGTCGGACAAAACAACTGAAGACAATTGCAAACCGTGGTGAGATGGGGGGCACTTAATTATTACTATTGCTAGTCATAATGAATAGTCTTTGATTATTCCTGTAACAAAGTGACGATTCCTGAAAATTCTCCAGTATTTCACATTTCTGTCAAATAAGCAATGTTGCGATACATTCACGCTACAAGTGTTTCAGGGCTGATTAAATGGAGTTTGCAGCCCCGGGCTTGAGATCTCACCTCGGTTAACCGAGTTGAAATCTCACCTCCTCACTCCTTCAATCATATACCCTTGCCAATCTCAGTTTCCAAATCCTTGAAAACGCCTCAACCCCAAGGAGCGATTAAAGGGGAGCTAACTATGCAGTAAAGGTGAAAATAAACAAGCTCACATTGACGAATTCAACGCCAAAAGCTTTCAAGTCATCTGGGAAGGTGATTTTCATTTTCGCCAAGAACGCATTCTCTCCTTGATTGGAAACATCAATTTCCAACGTGAATGTATCGACTAATCCAAATACCAGCTCTGTTTGGCCACTGACAAATAAATAGAATGACAGTTAAATTACGATCGAAATTATTCTGAAGTCGGACAATTGGAGTTATTCTGAAGTTGGAACAAAGAAACATTATTCTAAGTATTATTAGCTTTTTTTTTCGTTTTCAAATCTCAAATTCTGAAATTTTGAAATTTTGAAATTTTGAATTTTTTTTATATAATCGGCTAAAATAAACAAAACTCAAAAATGGCATCTACTGTGCCAATCATGGCAGGAATAGACACTAAATCATCGGAGTTACCACCATGAAAGGCACAATTTTGAAGATGTTTAGCATGGACCAAAACATAGGCATCAAAACTTTAAAAAGGATTGCACGAATTTGATGGCTTGAAAAGGAATTTCAGGTTCTTTACTATAATTTTTCACTGGCAATCTTTGATATCTTGATTATTTTAAGAATTACATCGTTTTTCTTTTTATTGAAAGAATTCACGTACAGCTTTGAATAAACTTAAAATCATCGTAAATCCTAAATCAACAGCGGAAAACGGTACAATCTTCAAGAAATCCATTGTTTATGAAGGTCTAAAATATGGCGTTGAGCAAAAATCTGTAGTTTTCTGGTTTATGATTTAGCAATTTGATCACGTCACGACCTCAAAACTTTTTGAAACATAGAAGACGCTGTAATTCTGACAATAATCAAGATATCAAAGATTGCCAATGCATAATTCAAGCAAAATACCTGAAGTTCCTTTCAAGCCATTACATCAAACGAAAGATGCATTAACTATTATTATTATTATTATTATTATTATTATTATCGATTTATTTAAAGTAGGCATACTTATAAATAGCTATAAAATAAAAGTTAATTCAAGCCTACTATCTAACAAAGTAAAATTGTTCAAAAAAGAAAAAAATATACAATACAGAATACTTGGCAACAGATTTATACAATATTTACAATGTTTCCAATATTTACAATGTTTTCTTTTTTTTTTGTGTTTTCGTGCAATCCCTTTTTAAAGACTTGATGCCTATGCTGAATCGACGTTATTTCATTCTTTTGGAAGAGAGATGATGAAACCGAGGCATGAAAAATCATATTTTGAGCAGTGGTATCTTACGACATATCGTATTTTAGCCAAAAAGCTATATCTTGCAATTCAATATGAATGTTCGAGTCTTAGATGATACAAAAGCTTTGTCAAGGAGATAGGCAACAAATTCAAGTGATGATGCAGAATAAAAATTCGTTTTGGTCATCATCTCCAATGATTGGACAGTATGCTTCAAAACCAGGTATCTAATAAAAGCGCAAATTGCCAAAATTGAAGCAATAATCTACCGGGCTGAAGCAAAATGGCTAAATTTAGATACAGTAAAAACCCGCACATAAGAACCTTCATTTAGTAAGAACCTACAGCCTGAAATTTGGAATTTTCTAACCCTAGATATAAGAACCTTTTCACCCTGAATTTCTGTTCAGGTTCGTATTAAAAGATTTTGCTTTACACAAAAAATAAAGAAAGACAAAATTGCCATTAATTTTATCATTATAGTGAAAGTATATTTCAATTTGCGCACAAGTATTGATAACAAATCTTCATGTTCCATATACTGTAGTTATATTGTGCATTAGTTATAGAGGTAGCACAAAATTTACAGTTGATATATATCTTTTTATATTATCTAAGAACCTATACCCCATGTTAAGAACCTGCACCCTGATTTTGCAATACCCCCACATAAATAAGAACCCAAACAGGCTGATTTCAAAAACATAGGTTCTTATGTGCGGGTTTTTACTGTATATTAATCAAATTTAGCCATTTTGCTTCAGCCCGGTAGATTATTGCTTCAACTAAAAACAAGACATAGTAAAAAAAACTACTACCCACTTTGGCAGTTTATACTTTGCAGAAACGACAAGATCAGCTTGGCAAATTTCATCTTTTCCGCAATCCTTTAAGTATGTTGCCTGTGTCAAAAGATTTGAATAATTGAATAATTGAATAATTGATTAACTGATTGACTGATTAATTGATTAATTGATTTATTAATTGTGTTTTCGGTCACTGGTGTTTTGAGCCAATGATTTGATGAGATCCCGTGTGTTATATGACAAATTGTACTCAGTTTCATACCGATATTTAAGTTTCAAAAACCATAATTTTAAACACACTTACAGCATAACAATTTTGTTCTCAGAATTTTCGCTGCCCTCCGGCAGCCTCCTCAGTGAGAATACCTGTTATAGGTAGTTTGAATTCTCACTGAGCAGGCTGCCGGAGGGCAGCCAAAATTCTGAGAACAAAATTATTATAGTGAAAGTGTGTTTAAAATTATGGTTTTTGAAACTTAAATATAAGTAAGAAACTGCCTAAGTACGATTTATTAATTGATTAATTGATTGATTTGAGCAATTTGAGTTCTTGTCAATTTAAAAGATTTCAAAATCTTCTTGCAGAGGTACAAAACTCCCACATTCCGTTCAAAGCGAAAGTATTGTCATGGGCGGTAGGAGAGGCGTGGATTGCTTTTTGAAAAATATTGTGGTCATAGGTTGGGGTTATTAAGATTAAATTAGCCGCGATGCTTTCAGAGCGGCTTCCTGTTATTTTGTAGCCACTTAAGGTTGACCCGGCAGACGTCGATGGGCAGATTAGCGTCTGCCGGGTCAACCGTAAGTGGCTACAAAATAACAGGAAGCCGCTCTGAAAACATCGCGGCTAATTTAATCTTAATTCAATTCAATTCAATTTTATTTATAGAAATACATCCTAATACAAAGTTATCAGTAAAAAATGTGTATTCTATACGACCCAAGAGAAGCATAGCTTATCGAGCCTGGGCCGTTAACTAATTAACANGTCTGAAAATGGTATAATTTTAAATCGCTGCAATTTGCTTGCGCGTTGAAATTTTTTGATGGGATTTGGTCAAAGGCAAGATCTCTGTTGAATGAAGGCTTGTGTGTGGTTTCATTTGATTTTCTTGTCCAAATAAGGCATTTGAAACATTGTTGAAAATTGACGATTTTTCCTCAAAAGAGCGAGTGTCAGTGCGTATGCACAAAAGATGCGAAGCACTCTGAAAATTCACTGTAATCAGCTAATATTTTCCAAATAATATAGGCATACCATTTGCAGTTACATTGTAGCCTTAAAAAAGTGATCAGAAAGGATCCACTGGAAATACAGACGATTTTCACAGGGATGAGACTCCATTATTGGCCTGGGCCCATTTTTAACAAAAAGCTCCCTGTGAATTTAGGCCATAGATATTTGCATTCGTATTGACAACCATAAATTTACATGTACACGCTCATGAAGGTGTTCCAGCCATATTTTAATGATAATTTGCAACGGGTCAGCAACGGGTCAGCAACGGGTCAGCACTCGAGGCTATAGCAAAACATATGGAATACAACGGGTCAGCACGAATCAGCACTCTTTTTTATAAAATATATAGTATATATTTTATAAAAAAGAGTGCTGATTCGTGCTGATCCGTTGTATTCCATATGTTTTGCTATAGCCTCGAGTGCTTACCCGTGCTGACCCGTTGCTGACTCGTTGCTGACCCGTTGCAAATTATCCCTCTCCCCCTATATGTATTTGTACACGCTAATCAAGTGGGATTGAGAACTGGGCTCTCTTCAATTGTAGAGCAAAATGCATTTAATTTCACGAACAGTTTACTTCATGCTGGGAAGTTACAACGCGATAATAAACAAAACTAAACAACATTTCCTGGAAGCTTTGGTGTACATGAATGGTTTTCAACGTCACATAGTTGTCGAATATGCCTAGTAGAGCCTGGACTTTTCTCGAGAACATCCATCAGCCTCGAAATCTTGTTTATGATGATATTCAAGTAACGGAACCTATTTTTGTACCATAAACAGCAAGAAAAACTTAATTACGTAGCAGTGGCTTGTGGTGAAACAGAACAAATCCTGGTGAAATCTAGAGACAATCCTGGACAAAAGTTATGAGACTGCAGATCGATTTCACCCTCTCCCAAGTTCGAAGTCCCCCCCTCCCCCCTAATCAATGTTGTTCGAGGTTGGAACACGTCGGTTGTCAACAACATGCATTCGGTAATCATTGTCGAACAACATTGACACGGGGGGAGGGGGTTTGCAAAATTATAATCCCCATTATTATTCACAATACAATTCAACAGTTAAACACGATGCCAGTCTCCTAACCTTTTGTCCAGGATTGTAGGTGGTTTTGCATGAAAGAATATCGAGTTAAATCTGAAACGTTTAAATGTTCATTCCATGTAGCTTGTAGCTATTTCAATTATTGTAATATTTGTATTTTTAGAATTTCGGAAGGCCGATTGAGAGCAAATTTAACTTGTTTGCAAGATAACCAGAAATCAACCAACGACTTTAGCATCACTTAGTACCTTAGTACATCCTCGTCCTTGTACTTTCCTTAATTTTTCTAATAAAGCGCCGATCTGATGAGTGTGGCATTTATTAGAGGGAGGCGTTTATTAAAGGGAGGAGTTTATTGCCGTTTTCGTATGGAAAGGGGAGGCGTTTATTAAAGGCAGGCGTTTATTTGAGGCTAGGCGTTTATTAGAGGAAATACGGTAGATGGAAGAACGTAAACAAACCTGGACTGAGACAGATCTTGGCTCGTACATATCTGCAATAGGGCATGGGGTTGCCCCACATACAGCAGCCACCTCTTTGTAGCTATAAGATGCTGCGATGACAATTGGGCTAAGTAGATTCAATACATTTTCCTGTAATGATAAAAATTGATGCCTCTTTTACATATTACCTTCTTATTATATTTCTAATGGGCGATTACGAGGTCAGACCTGGGTCAAGTCAGAGAATATTCGTCTTGCTCTTTAACGTTCGTCAAATTTGCAATCAAAGAAAGCACTCGTTGCTCTTGATTGATTGACTCACCAGTCAAAGCGACCAGTGATAGGAAACAAAGCGATTTATACGCTCTATTTGTCCAGCCGTACATACTAATAAAGATACATGAGATATGATTAGATTAAATACCAAGTGTTTCGATCTATGCTTCTGTAATGGTTTCAGGTTCTTTGCTATGGAGAGAGAGGCTAAAGCGAGGCCCGAGGGCCTAAGCCTTGATAGAAAACACAACAACTCGCAGCGCCTGACTTGTTCCTATCTTGGCATCAACGAACTCCGTGATAATTTCTAATTCGACGATATAAAAGCGTATTCACAAAAGATATCTTACTATGCAACTGCATACAATAGTTCTTTGCAACGAACCTCATTAAGCTAATTATCTAGTTCCTCTTGCCAGTTGCATTGACGTCATTACATACCAAACTAGCACGTTGCACAATCGTTACATTTCCTTATTCGATATATACTTATCTCTTCTCTTGGTAACCTGTCTTCCCATGCACAACCGGTGAGATAGCCATCTATGTTTCGGGCAACCCTTTCAGGTTTGCTTTACTTACATTTGCAGCTTGACTGAGATCGGCCGTAGTAATCCCTACTTTTAAAACTGGTGATCTCTTTGTCAATCGTGTCAATCAAAATATTTCCAATGTGAACATATATGGACAATTTAAAAAAACTAACAGACTAAGGGCGCCTACCTTGTATGAATTGGGTTTATTCGCAGTCCTGTTTTCGTGACAGAGTACACGGAGAAATTGCTGTCCTGTATCCGTGTATAACTTTACTTACGGTGATATTCAAAAATCGCACAATCTGGTTTCCTGTGGTCATCTCTTATAACAGTTGATATCGCATTACATCAACACCTGAATTTCTTACGTCATCTTACGTCGTCCGGTTCGGATTAAAGGACACCAGGACAGCAATTGCTCTGTGTACTTTCTCACGAAAACAGGACTGCGAATAAACCCAATTCATACCAGGTAGGCGCCCTTGAACAGACCTAAGGTGTATGAGATATCATTGACGCTGTGGGGGATCGTCCGATATAGAGAGCTATGATCGCTCAAGTGTGTAGTGCGTAAGGCACTTGAAGAAGTCAGTCAACAGCAACAGATGCTACTGATGCAATTGAATTGAATGACGGCCCTTTTTGTAATATGCAACTTCGTGGCAGATCGTACCTTGACATAAACAGTTTCTGTCACACATTTCCTTGCGTTTAAGTCAAAACTCATACTCTGGATCTCCTTGACAGATTTGAAAGTTGTTGCATCGAGCCAAAATGCACGTTTTCCAGCTATCTGATCTTTGTCAAAATCAAACTTCAGATTGAAATCTAGGACAGAAAGCATTGCCGTCTTAATAAATGCCATTAATTTACCTTATTATAGGAAATTAACACTGTTAGATATTAATGCACATTAAATATCTGTGACTTACATTAAGTCGAATAGAGCATAGGGCTCAAATCTTTAAAAAGGTGGGTGTAAAATTCTATTACATTTTTCTTTGAATTGAATGGCTTGAAAGGAACTTAGCGTACTTTCCTGTAAATCTGCCGTGGAAATTTTTTGATATGTTGATTATTTTCAAAATGGTGGCATTTAATATATTTGAGGATGAGACAATACTTAAAATTTAAAAAATTTAAGGCAAAAAAGCAAAGAAGACGTTACAGGCAATCAAAGCAAACTGCAGAAAGAATTTTGTCATTCAGAACAAGTTTTAACTTACAACGTGATTTAAAGACCAATTGCTAACCATGATCCTTCGTGGCACCAAAGCCGACTTTTGTATTATCCGAAAGTCGTTTTTGGCCTAAATTTGTCTTGTTTTTCATTCGGTGCAGAAAGGATCATGGTTAGCAATGGGTCTTTAAACTGAAACAGAAGAACTTCAACAACTTATGCCAAACCAAAATTGAAGTAAACACTTACCTAGTTTGGATGGAAGTGCTTTGCCGGAATACGTCATACAGAATGTCATTGTTACACTGCGAAAGAAAAAGTGCATAGTTGTTGACAAATGTAAAGGCGTTATAAATTACAAGCTTGTCAAGTCCAGGATGACCTACAATTAAATATCAATGCTGGAAGACTCAACAAAATTTGATTATGCTAATGCGGATATCTAAATTTTCTTCATTCATATACCGCGTGAGTCAGAAAAATGTACACACTGGTTTGAAAAATTGTACTATAAAAACTTTAAATCCATTTGAAAAATTAAAACTCCGTTGTCTTGCTGAGGGCTTAAATTAATTTTGAGAATTTCTCCATAATTTACAACTCACAATCTTAATCTCAAGTCAAGAGCTTCCGAAACCTAGCTTTAAGGGCTTTGGCTAAACCTGCAAGTGCGTGGCTCAATTCAATCCACTTCTCAACCATTAAAATGGTAAAATAATGTTTTTTAAGCTCGATTATTGCCTTTTAATGATATGGACACCGTTGAATTGGAATTATACACTCTCATCAATGCTGAGTGTCAAATATTTAAAATTTACGTGATATTCTGGCTGTTTTTTGGCAAATTGAGAAATAGGAATTTTGGCTAATTCCTGATTTCAGAAGGAAATAATGCACATAAAATTATGAGCAAAATCTCAAAAACTAAGTTGAAGCCTCAGATTTCACAAATGCGTCGCATAGCTTTTCTTGAACGATGTTTCAAACAATGTATACATTTTTCTGAATACCCCGGTACAACAAAAGCAAGTGAATGTCGGAGGCGATAAATGTCTGTTCATATAGCTCTAAAGCTTGGTTCCCACCTGAACAAAAACGCGTTACCGTGTGGGGATAACGCATTTCTAAACTCTTTTTAAGTTTGCTCTCCTTGATGAGTAATAACTGCTGGAACCCGGAAAAACTTCAGGCCCTTTGGTCTTCTTCACGTTTCTCACTTCGCTTTCTTCCCGTTTGTTCTCCACAGCCGACAATTAGACACAAAACCATATTTAAAATAAATTCTTTAAAGCAAAAATCATATAAAAACGCAAATGATTCCTTAAAATATGTTTTTAATAAGTATTGAAATGATCGTTAGTATAAAAATGTAGTAATTCCTCGCTGCAACGTGATCTTATGGAACACCAACATGGCGGATAACAACAGTTGCTATGTATGTTGGTCACGTGATGNTCAGAAGGAAATAATGCACATAAAATTATGAGCAAAATCTCAAAAACTAAGTTGAAGCCTCAGATTTCACAAATGCGTCGCATAGCTTTTCTTGAACGATGTTTCAAACAATGTATACATTTTTCTGAATACCCCGGTACAACAAAAGCAAGTGAATGTCGGAGGCGATAAATGTCTGTTCATATAGCTCTAAAGCTTGGTTCCCACCTGAACAAAAACGCGTTACCGTGTGGGGATAACGCATTTCTAAACTCTTTTTAAGTTTGCTCTCCTTGATGAGTAATAACTGCTGGAACCCGGAAAAACTTCAGGCCCTTTGGTCTTCTTCACGTTTCTCACTTCGCTTTCTTCCCGTTTGTTCTCCACAGCCGACAATTAGACACAAAACCATATTTAAAATAAATTCTTTAAAGCAAAAATCATATAAAAACGCAAATGATTCCTTAAAATATGTTTTTAATAAGTATTGAAATGATCGTTAGTATAAAAATGTAGTAATTCCTCGCTGCAACGTGATCTTATGGAACACCAACATGGCGGATAACAACAGTTGCTATGTATGTTGGTCACGTGATGAAAACGATCTATATTTAGTCGGTTTTCGCTTTCAAACGGAATCAAAACTTTTTGATTCCATCCAGATGGGTTAGAAAATCGTCAAAGGCGCCGACAGATAGAAGGTGAAGGTGAAGTTGCGTTTTTTAGCACCAAGCGCTGGGATCGCAGAAGACCTAATCGAGTCCGCGACCCCTTGTCATGACGCTCAAATGGTGGGGCTCTTCTACCTGGGATCGAATCCTGTCCGCCTGGCTGTTCTGGCTGCAAAGTCAGAGGATTACACCACTGCGCCACAACACCTTCGATCTCAAATTGTGGCACCAATAATTTCGACACCGTGAAGCAAGACAATAAAATTCTACTTTGCAAAGTCAGACTCTACCGGGTGACCCAATAAAAAGTGGAAATTTTCAAAAATCACCAAAAATTGAATATGTTACCTATCATAAAAATGTCTCTTTCCGCTTTTGTATCAAAAATCGAATTAGTTTCTGGAATTGTCTTTATTTATTCCTAAGTTAAATCTATACGGTTAATTCATAATGCTGGGTTAGAGGTGACTCGATAACGTATGTTTTTTTACCTATGTTAGTTTTAGTTAAATCAATTATTATATTAGAGAAAAACAACAAACATTATAGAACACAAATAATTTTGATTTCTCACCATTGGTAAATATTGCCTCCTTCAGTTTTGCAAGGGGTCGATGTATTACTTGACAAAGCAATCTTGCTGCTGCTCAGTGTTATTTCACCTTTCATCTTCAACACTGGTTTGGTCCTAAAATGTAACAAAATATTGCATAAAACTACGGGTCTATGGCCTCGTGAAGTGCACATCAAATTACGATTGTGTGCATAATTTCGAAAAATTAAATACGATACAATACTGCTTATTTCTACGTTGTCATTGTCAACTGCGCTGTGGCCGCCATTTTGAATTGTTCGACGCAGGTTTGTTTACAACGAAGAAATAAGCTGTGATACGGAACAAGAAGTTGTATTTTAATTTAATTTTCAACTATCAGGATTCGAAGCTATGCAGACAAAATGTTTGATCCGTATTTTGATTTGCACTTCTTGTGAATGAGAATCTTGTGGGTCCGCGGTATATTATTAAACTAATCTACCGGTTGTCCCAAAAATAGTACTCCCGTTTATAAAGTCACAAAACTCGATTATCAAACCTATCATAAAATGTTCTTCTTCATTTGTTTTGTTAATGACCCAAAAATATTTAAAAAGATGATAAAATATTTGTTTTGAAAACTTAAAGGTTAAAAATTACACCTTGAAAAACCTTATTTTAATCTTGCCTAAAAGCCAAAATTTTCAGATTCCTATCATCATTGTAGTCTCCAATGATAGTGCGCTTTTCTTTTTATCATCCATGACCAAATTAAAAGCTTAATATACAAAAAGAAACTGATCTGGTAATCATCAATACTTTTTTACAGTATAATTCAAAACCAGGCAGAACTAAAAAGATGTAAAATTGCTAATTTTTAAACCAATCAAAAGATCAGCTGTACATTGGAAAAAAATTTGGTCCTTGATCTAGACTTGCCAAAAAAAATAAATTTGAAGATCAGCCTTGCAATCAAATTTTGATTATTTTTCAAACAGGAGTACTGTTTTTGGGACACCCGGTATGAAATTTTATTTCTGATCCTTTGAAAGAACGGCATTGCAAAACTTTCCCAGAAGCCTTTTCGCTTCAACAACCAGTTAGATCTTTACATGATGACGACAGTCGATTCTGTTAAATCAACAGTAAGAATAAATAACGGATTAAACAAATAAACAAATAAACAGATATCAAAATGATAGCCAACTACTCTTTTTTAAGTAAATCAGCTACTCACTTCAAAACGTGGACTTCGTCGGATTGATAACTACCAACAATGATATCTGCAGAGAAAACGAGATGAAAAGCTCATACAAGAGAGGTTCTTGACAATAAGGGCTTATTTTGCTCCAGTGCCAGAAATTTCTTAGCGAGGTATGTATGACTGATATGGTGTTGCAACTGACAACAGAGGTGAAATTAAACACGCAGTATCTATCTATAAATGCTTGGGCACTAACTCCTTATCAGCAAACATTTACTTGTGAAATCTGTAATCAGATATCTGATGTTGAAACATCTTCTGGTAGTACAAATCTGAAGATTGCTTCGAAAGGGGAAACCATCATGAAACATACCGAATGAAAGCTTCTTTCGTCTGACATTCGTCAATTTAACTAAGAGTTTTTAAAGGAATCATTAACACATCAAGTCACGACCAGTAGCCTTACCTGGATATTTGTTATCGTCAATGTCCATACCACCTGCAAGAGAACTCCCAAACGTCACCATGCTTCCACCGACAGTTGAGGCGTAGATTTTCTGTGGGGATGAAAAGAAAAAAAACGTAGTTATTTGCCAAGACAAATTGATAACGAATTTGTTTAAAATTATTGCAACTGCTACGCTTTAAATAATCGACAATTAAAAAAGACGTAATTTCAAAAAGCCCTAAAAATCACGCAAAATTCTCTATCAAAACATCTACCACTGATTTGCTTACAGCGTGGCATTTTAAGTCAAAAAGTTTAGTTTAAAATGTTATGGCACGGGATTGTCACCTATAAAAAGAAACTTGCCAATGTACCGATTCGTGTATTCCTGAGCCAAAAAAAGGGACTTTTGTCTGTTTTCCACTCTCAGGATTCACTCAAGGGCTTTCCTTTTTGTAGGCCTCTGCGAGATCGATATCATTTCGATAATAATTTTATATTCCTAAGAATAGTGGGAGTGATACATCAGAATAAATAGCAAATTCCTTTTGCAAGGAAGTTTATGCTACATAAATGAACTCAAATAAAACTTTTAAAAAGTCGAAATGAGTACCTGAACTGGTTGAAAGTTGTTCCCCAATCCATTTGCTGATCCATGGTAAACATAAACTGCTCCTTTTCCATCTGGTCCACCATATGGTGCTCCAATTACAATATCTTAAAGGCAAACAACAAATGTGAACGGATATAAATATACTGAGGAACTGAGGAATATTAAGAAGCCTATCAGTTTGGGTGACGACGTTGTGTATCAGCGTGTCGTATAAAGTTGAAGTTGCCGTTTTAGGGCCAAGCGCTGGGATCGCATATGTAGTTACGGGCTACTTGAGTCTCCGACCCCTTGTCATGGCGCTCATGTGGTGTGGTTGCACGGGCTGTAGGAAATTTGGAATCAAAAATAAGATTTATGTATGATACATCGAGTAGTTCTAGTTCATTATTTCGTTTCTGATATATCGAGTCTGTTTTATTTCCGTCTCTGCTTCTTCTGCGAAGGCGACATTTTACAACGCGCGGCAGAGTCACGTGACCAAGAGCAATTATGCCACGTGAAGGACAGAAACTCCTCCAAAAGAAAGGGAGAGAGTAGGCTGAGATCAGGCTCACTGTGCCAAGAAGACAAAATTGTGAGCCTGAGGACACGCTATACAAAAACGCTTACAGAAAAATACTGTTTCAGTAAACAGCAACCATTTTGATACCCCCCCCTTGGTGATAAAGCATGCCTCAAAACATGTTGTTTCAAAGTAAACTTAAATATTTATTGGCAATAAAATCAAGTTGATGATCCGCCAGAAAAAGACATAACTTGTATAATGGAATATTGAAAGAAGAGAAGTAATCTATAGCCTTTGCATACATCAGAGTTAACTATGCATTAAAATTAGGCATTCTTGCAAACGTCTTTGTATAGTGTGTCCTCAAGCTCACTTTTTCTTCGTATGGCATTAAAAGACATATGAAAATGAATGGCTGTGATAACGATCAGCCCTCATTTGTTTCAAATGCCGATATTCACGGTGACATACGTTTTGTCGAGCACTGATTGACCGTTGCAGCCAATCAGACGCGTGACAGACTGCCTTTAAAAACTTAGCTTAATTTTAAATATCTTCCATTTGCCTTTTCTTGTATTGTTCATTGTTATCATTGTTGACTTGTACTTTGTTGTATTGTTATTGTCTTTTGTTGTATTGTCTATTGGAAATATTGTTGAATTGTAAGTACCATACGCAATGGGAGCAAGATGACCCTGAGTCCTCTCCCGTTGCGGATGGTACATAATGTAAATACGTTTTTGTTTAGATATTTTTATGGATAAAAAAATAAAAATAAAAATAAAATATTTATTAAAACCGCCTTACCATTATAACCATCATCATTGAGATCCCCAGCAGAAGCAATTGAGGAAGCAAATTTCGCATTTATTGTACTTTCACCCATGACAGTTCCTTTTAAACTCACACCTCCCTACGATGAAATGATGTCGTCTTAATAAAATACATTCTAACTGGATAGATCTTCATTTGTTCTGCACAGAAAATGTCAAGATTTGCGCGTGACAGAGGAGCAAGCATGGGACATACCACCGTCCGCGCTAACTACACGGCCAACACAACGCCAGAGATAACACCTATTTGATCCTATGAATTTTAAAATTGGAAACCAAAGTATGGATCATTAGGCAATTAGACAGCTTTTACCAAATATTCCATTTGGCAATAACGACTGGAAGACTATAAACATTACAGTTTTCGTCTAAAACCAGCGCGCAAAGATATATCTTGAGTGCTGAAACAAGTTTCTTATCATACCTTGGCATCTGTTACGTAGATATACGCTTTGCCTTCATCACTAACTGTCGAATAAAATGGGGCACCAACAACTAAGTCAGACAGCCTAAAAAAGAAAACCTAAAGCTATACAACACTAATATTAAAGGGAATAGGCCAGGGATAAATAGTAGGGATGTGAAACTATTTATCCCTGGAAAAGACATAGCTATATTGAGTGGTCACTATAAATAGGCTACGAAAACGCCCACGCACTCATTGTTTCTTCAGCTACACAATGAAATGGCACGTGCCAACAGTATCAAATATAATAAACTATATTTTTAACTTGGCCCGGGCCAGCTTTTAACTATGTCGATTCCCTTTAAAATACAAACAAAATTGCTTGCTACTTCGGGGACGGGCTGACACTTGACTAAATCAACTATTTACTTCACGCGAAAAAAATTCAAAATTACTGCACCAGGCAGGACTCAAACTCAGATCATGAATTTTCCTGGTCTCGTTGCGAGTTTTTCGGTGATTCTAATTTTGGTGCGGATTTCGACATTTTGGTAAACATTTTGAGCAACTTTCCCCCCAAATTAAAATTTTTCAAACAGCTTTTGATTAAAGCAAATATGAGACAAAAATACACTTGTACTACAGAATGTTTGTGGCACGGCACGGATAGAATTCAGTACACGTACTATAAAAATTGTTTCAGCATAAAGTTTACACTGCGAGTTTTATTATTATTTTTTATCCATATAACACAATATCATTTTGGAAACAAGGCCAGAATCTTACAGTATTAAAAATACAATCAAAATTATTAACAACAAGTAGCAACGACGGAAAAATTGGTTTATTAGGGCCGAGCCTTTTTTGTATACATACAATTTTATTTTCCCGTCTTGGAACAATTTCTCAAAATTCTGCAGTGTAGATGGGCTTACGACGCTTTAGGATGGAAGCTTCACAGCAGTCCATCAAATATAAATACACGTACCGGCTGATTTCCAGTCAGTGGAATTTCCAAGCGGCCGGGAATTCCATTGTTGACGAGAGAAAATGTCGCTTTGGATTTTGAAAAGAAACTTACGCCTGAGTAGCCTTTTATTGTGCAAAAGTCCAACCGCTCAGAAAATTCCACTGTCTGAAAATCAACCTTAAGGGTACGTAAAACCTACCCATCTTTCGTCAAGTCAACAGCACAAAGAACTGAGCCAAAGTAAGATCCAATCTACAAGAAATACACGTGATCAATACATAAATAAATCATAACAGCAATCTTTTAATTAAAATTAAAAAAATAATGATGATATCAAAGATGTTCTCTCTGGAATTGTGGCCAATTACCTAGCCTTACATATCTCGTATATTTAGGGTATAAATGAAATCTTTTGAATTAGATAACTACAATCCGCAAGGCAAATGTATAGATCTATCCTTCTTCCTTCGATATATATTCATAATTTCACTTAATAACCTAGCCTTACATATCTCGTATATTTAGGGTACAAATGAAACACATAAGGATCAGCTTTTGAATTAGGTAACTACAATCTGCAAGGCAAATGTATATCTACAATCTACAATCTTCCTTCGATATATACTCAGAATATGACGCGAAAATTTTTATTGATGAAAAAGGTCAAGTTGAGTGTGCTGATTTCAAATATCAACATTAAACTTTCAAATACTAAGCCGTTTTTTAGATATCGCCGTTTGAAAATCAACTTTCAGCTCGAAAAAGTGTCCGGGAGGGTTTTGATTCGTGACGTCAGGAGTTTGGGGAAGTAGAATGGAGATACCAAAAGAGCAAGGAAAAGTGCAATAATGAAAGGAGTTCTTGAGGTTTCAACGATGTCAAATAGGAAATCTTCACACTCATATGCTTCGAATACGATGGCATTTATATTCTCAAACTATTTTAGGAATTAATTGTCGCCTGTTGTACACAAAAATTCTATGAAACAACAGAATAAATAGCACTCAATTACTTTCTGTGATTCAACGGATGAGGTCAGAGACTGCATTCCATAACCACTGCTTGAGTCTTTGGTGACCGATGGAGAGTCTACAGGTTTATGCCATATTGTGTGTGATAAATAATCTGGTAAAGCAATTCATTTCCACGAAATCGTATTTGTCGAAGTTTTATGAGGCTCAAAGATACTGAACAACAACCTTGCCTCGGTAAGTTTTAAATTTGTTATTCATGCTGTCAAACTAAACCAAAGACAAGTCTGATGTAAGACCTGTCTGATCAGTCTTTTGATGGTAGAACCGCCTAAAATTATAGCATGGATATCATAAGCCTGGTCAAGCTTCGTTCCCAATGAAAGCCTTGGTCCCATTAAGTACCGAAATTCGTCCCTTTATAAAGCTACAAATATCGAAAGTTTTTGCAACAAAGACTATTTATTTTATTTTGAAAACTTGGCCTGTGGGGGATAAAGTTAGAAGTTGGATATGCAAAGTTTGCAAGACGTGCTTTTGTACCTTCGTGTCATCCCATCGTCCCGCCCATCTTGTCCTGCAACTTGCAAAATTACCTTTATGAAAAACTACTACTGACGAGAGAAAAATGTTTTAAAATACTGTAAATTTAGTTTTTGAGGCATTCAAGAAACTAGGAGTAAAATTCCTTAGTTTTATTCGGTTATAAGGGTGAATAAACAAGCTTAACCTGCCCGTTTATTAAGGATTTCATCATGGTTCCTGTATGAAACTTGTACGCTATTGTCTCCACACAAACTCTTGACGTCACAGGGACCAATCTGACCTCGCAAAATTACCGCCACTTTTCGAAGCAAAGTGGAGGCTGTTCAACCCCATTTTCTGAAGAAACGAGAGTCCAAATTCGAAAATAAACTACACCATCATGATCAGCGATGTTTATTGCATAATGTAGGACAATAAAAATGTTCACGTCATATTCACTTTAAGGATCAACTTTGAATTAGGTAACTACAATTTGCAAGGCAAATGTATAGGTCTTCCTTCTTTATTCGACCTATACTTATAATTTCACTTAATAACCTAGCCTTACATATCTCGTATATTTAGGGTATCAATGAAACACTTAAGAATCAGCTTCTAAATTAGATAACTACAATCCGCAAGGCAGATGTATAGATCTATCCTTCTTCCTTCGATATATACTCATAATTTCACTTAATAACCTAGCCTTACATATCTCGTATATTTAGGGTACGAATGAAACACATAAGGATCAGCTTTTGAATTAGATAACTACAATCCGCAAGGCAAATGTATAGATCTATCCTTCTTCGTTCGATATATCCTCATAATTTCACTTAATAACCCTTGTTATCTTGCACAACGTGTCACTTTGCTATGCTGGTGTCAGGGCATCTTTTGTGGTTTCTTTTGTTTTGATTTGTTGCTTGAGAGAATTACCTTTGTCAGCGATTACAAATCGCTTCGAAATGGTATGCCAATCAAAAGCAACAGATTCATTCATTCGTTACTTTATTTTAAGTAGACTGGAAATATTTCTAGCTATATTACAGCTAATTTAGGCCTACTATGCATGCCGCATCCAGGCATGGGCCCCTTAGTCTAACGTCCCTTCCGAAGGACGGCGTAGTGAGTTGCTTGGTCAAGCTTCTGGAAGGTCACCCATCCGGATTTTGACCTCACGCGACCAAGCTTAATTTGGTTACAAATCTGCCCTTGCTACACTTACTGGCATTGTTGTATCTGTATTCTCAATAACAGTTTCCATTGGTAGAGTTCCGTATAGCTTAAAAATCAACACCTGCAAGCAAAATACACATGAGATTACATTGGATTTTCTAATTTGTATAGAGAAGAGCGAGACGATTTCACATGACTAGATACGGAGAAAACAAATAGGTTGCTATGTGAGTGTAACGGCCCAACGAAGACGTGGTCAAAAATTCGATAACCTGCTACGCCAGTTTCCTAGTTTAGGCCCATTGAAAATCGTCACAAAAATTGAACTGAATTGCCTCCTTTTCAGCTAGAAATTCGTTACTATTGGTACTTCACTCTTCTATATAGACTTTTGTGCGCTATTTTTCCAAGCTACAAAATTAAAGAGTGAACAAATTCTTTTTATCAATACTTTCGTCTTATACTGGCCGCAGCAAATGACTTTGATCTAATGAAACGGAAACCTCTTCTGCTCCCTTGAAAGTTTGCAGTACAATTAACATCAGCTTCAAGCCTAGTTCACACTAGCTTTTTTGAGTCGTTGGGGTCGTTGGGGTCGTTAGCGTCTTTAGGGCCGTTGACAAAGACCTGAACAACTCATCTATTCACAATAGGTCTTTGAGGTCGGGGGTCCAGCAGGTCGTGGACCCGAACAGCTCGGTCGTTGAGTAGAACAAGCCAAGCGTACAAATATAAAACCACAGTGTTATTTGAGTCTTTTGGGTAGTTGGCTGGTTCGCACTCCGGAAAATTACTCGAGCGTGCGTTGTTTGGGTCTTTGAGATAGAATGTTTTCTATCTCAACGACTGGGTCGTTTGAGTCGTTTTGAATGGAGTTCACATTTGGTCCTTTGAGTCTTTGGGTCTTTTAGAACGACCCTCCTAACGACCCATATGACCTAGTGTGAACCAGGCTTAGTAGATGCAGAGTCCAGAAAAACTCACGGCTCCACGGCTGTGAGCCGGCCGGCATGTTGGGTTGTTTCGGCAAGAGCAACTGGTATATAAATTTTAGGGTTATAAATAACGTGAGGAGTTCGAAAATCTGGTTAGTTTGACTTGATAAAATGAGGAAGGTTTAACTAACGAAACTGGCATCTGGAGGAAGGTTTGAACATTTTCTGGACTCTAAGTAGATGTACAACGGCCACCTTTAAGCCCGAAAGCGATGCGTCTTGAAACTTGTGAACAACTTCTTACCTTTCCCATACCATTGCTGCCTTGAGGGGCACCACCAGCGAAATCTTAGAAGAAAAAGAAACTCAGATATAATCATGTACTTCAGATTTTTCAGAGATATTACCTCAAGAAAACAGTGCAGGCCTAAAGCAGCATAACAATAAACAGGAATACCAATAGTTGGAAAATTGATGCACAACTGCACAGTCAAAAATACACGATTCATTGTTGACAGAACCCTATACTACAAATGTTGGTTTATGCCTGTTCAACGAGCATTTGAAATATCTCATGGTTTCGAGGAAGTATGGCATCCTGAATTTACCGTAGATTTGACATATATTGCACTTTTTGAAGCTGCTCGGTCAGATTCGTCTGGCACTTATTACTAATTTGTTTATACCCTAAATAATGCCAAACTTAATGTACATTCCAAAATTCTTTCGGTTTCAAGCTATTTCAAATACATCGGGAGTTAAATAGATGCCACCTTGCTATCGATGAGCATTTATTTCCAAATCAAATAAAAAAACAATAGACCTTCCCCAGTCTCTTTCTGAAAATGAGACCAAGGCAGATATATCTCAGATAAATAAGATAGATAAATCCTCCCAGCACATGAAACAAAACAAAAGGAATATCGATTTCATTTTCATAGTAGTCAAAGATAAATCGTGCATTTCCAAGACAACCATGTGCATTGGGAATCAAGGATGACTGGGATAGAGGTCACAGTTTTGTCCTTTGTCTTATCAAATTGAAATGGAGACTCGGAAAAGGCTACCCTGGGAGAGTCTGGTACCAGGGTAGGGAAAGGCCTATTAAGCTGAATTCACAACTATAATATGGGAAAATTTCCATCCCGCCTACCGAGATCTCGCCAGTGCTCCAGTGAGCTCTCGCTAAGCGGGCCAGCCCGCCTCCTCGTATGAGCAGATAACAACTTTTGTACTAGAATTAGGGATGAGGTGAGATCTCGGCAAAGAGCTCCAGCCCGGTAATCGGGCTGGCTCACCTCCATATGAACAGGCCCTAAGATCTCAATGAAATTTTATGCAAAAAGAATATTTCCTAAAATAACAAGAATTGCCAAAAAGCGTTAACACCAACACAGTAAATTTTTTACTCGCCGGTATATAGTGACTAGCATTTATCTACATGTTAAAAGCAACAGGCCACTATTAAAGTGGCTCGAGCGACATTCCTCTGATTCCTGTCAACGACTAACCAATCAAATCATGCGATGTCTCGAGGTCTACTGACAACGCGTGTCTGGCTTTTGTGAACTGTGCTCTATTTTCAAAACACCTCACATATGGTGGTCGACTTTCTTTAAGAGCTACGAATACAGTACCTCCCCAAGCGGACGACTTTGAGAACTTTCCCCAAGCAAGAGCGTACCCTAATGAAAAAAAATCAAGATATAATTAGGAAAAGCGAAATAAAGTCATTTTGACAATTTAAACATAAAAATTTGCACTGTTTAAAGGGGCCTTTGCAACCGGCATGCTTTGTGAATACATCCTTTTTTGGTCTCTTTGTTGTTGCCATTTTCATGGTCCACAAAAATGGCCGCCAACAAAGAGATGGCACATGCAGGTATGCTGGTTGCAAAGGCCCCTTAAACCAAAATATTTCATTATAATAAGTAAGAATGTGACGAAAATCTTGTTTTAGGACCAGACCAGCAAATGTTGACAAAAGGTGACCAATGATGTAAACATACCCATCATATCTCCTGCAATAATTCTGTTTTTGTCTGTGAATAACAAGCGGCCAGCATTATTATTCTTTATATTTGAAAGTGACTGGACAGCAATGCGTCCTACAAAGAAAGAGAAGCGTATTTGACAACGTTTGACAAAATTTGACAATCCTCCATTAATGTTTTCAAACATAGTCTACAATGTATACGAAGATATTAATAAAAGATAAAATATAAGCCTTGAATAAACTGATAAAATTTGTGTAGCTAAAATTTCAACTTATATAAGAAATTTTAGTTCGTCAAAGTCGGTCAGTAGGATCGTTCTCAAGTTGCAAGCGATTTTATCAACATGTTTTATCTCAAACTCCTTCAAACAGGTCCAAAATCCTTGATCAAATTTGCTCGCAATCCAGCCTCATGATAACAGAATATACAGTCGTGGTCAAAAGTTTAAGACCCCATTTTAGTCGATAACAGTTTTTGACGCAAGGAGCTGCAATGCTACTGCTCTGAAGTTTGAGTGGTCTTTGAGTTGTTTCAGGTCAAATTTCTATGTAGATTCCGAATTTCGATGTTGTTTTTTGAAATTTTGCGCAATTTTGCTCTGACGTCACAATGAAATCTATAGAAATTATCGAAAATTGTAGTGGTCCTGCCGACAAGGGGGTTGACCCAAAAGATGTGTTACCCTCCTGGATTTGACATCAATCCATGCGGAATTCATTTCTTTGATTTGTTTACAAAATATCAAAACTCCGTGAAAAGGACTATCTTATAGCTCAAACATCTTGCAATGTAAATAAAGAGGCTTCTGCATATTAGCATGCACTTGGCGAAGAGGAAGGATCAGACGAAAAGGCGAAAACTCCGCGAAAAGGATGGCTTCAGGGAAACAGTCACATGAAGGCTTTCAGTCCACAGCTATGGTCAACAAAAAAAGCTATGGTCATAAGTTTAAGACCAGCCCTTTACTCACAGTTTGAAGCAACAAATGGCATAGTTATTCGCAATTAATTTTCAAGAATTTATTTTATCATTCTAATTATCGAATATCAAAGGCATTTATATTATAAGCCCAGAATTTTTTACATTTCCCAAGGGTCGTCTTAAACTTATGGCCATAGCTGCGGACTGAAAGCCGTCATGTGACTGTTTAACCTGAAGCCGTCATTTTCGCGGAGTTTTCGCCTTTCTTTTCGCCAATTGCATGCAAATATGCAGAAACCTCTTTATTTACATTGCAAGATGTTTGAACTATAAGATAGACCAACAGAGCTTTTATAGAGCTTGTCTTTAGCTGTGGGGCTAAATAGTTAGTGAATCTGATCAGGGATTTTTAGGCGTGTTTTGCTAGATTTTGAGACCAAACATTTTTATAAATCACCTATAACTTGAGAATAATACCACTGATTTTGACACGTAAATTTTTATATCCAAGTTGACAAGTTTGCCACAATAAATAAACTCAGTCGATAGGAATCTAATAAATAGTTACAGTTTTCAAATGTCTAAACATCTTTCTGAGTCACCCGGGATCATGACAAATGATTTTAAATTACTGCAGGGAAAAATTTGAAAATAAGAAATTTTCTAAGCAAACTATTTGCAATTGTAAAACAATGGCATTTTACCACCTATTGAGTATTGGGCAGACACAACAACACATATTTTTATCACCCGATCTAGGGTACAGAACATGATAAAGACTTCGATTGGTCGAGGGGCAGGCAATATTTTCCCATATTTCCTATCGTAAAGAAATGGATATAGAGTGGTACTAAAAGCCTAATTATATAAGGCGAGCCAGCTCGCCTGACCTGGCTAGCTCACCTAGGCGGGACGATTTCCATCTGCATTTATACGAGTGCCAACAATTCCGGATAGAAGGGCTGGCCTCATAGCGATACATGTTGCTGACTCGGCTTTAGATCGTCATTTTGTCTGTAGCATCAAGGCAATGGCTTAACAAAGATTTTAACATGTAAACAATTAACTCGCAGATACACAGATTAACTATCTCCACCTCGGTCAACCGCCCTAGCCTGCCTAACACTGTATATGATCCCACTTGACACGAATCCCACCTAACCAATTCATAGATCTCAGCTGACCAGGCTGGCCCACTGTTCATATAAAAGCAAGTTATTTTAAGAAAGAATGTCTTTGGTCACTCAGATCTCACCTAAGCGAGCAAGCTCGACCAGGCAGGCAAGCCCACCTCATATAAACAGGCCCTAAGTCTTGCAGCATATCACAGCATAGGCATCAAATATTTAAAAAAGATTGCACGGATGGTTATTGAATCTTCCTTTTGATTTAATGGCTTGAAAGGAACTTCGAGTATTTTGCTATTATTGTTCATTGGAACTTTTTGATTATTTTCAAAATTACAGCGCTTTTTGTGTTTCAACCAATTATGAGGTTGTGACGTCATCAATTTGCTAAATCGTAAACCAGAAATGCGACAGATTTCTGCTTACCGCCATATTGTAGACCTTCATAAATCAAGTATTCTTGAACATGGTTCCGTTTTCCTCAATCAATTCAGGATTTACGATGATTTAGATTTTTTTCAAAACTCATCATGAATTTTTCAAATAAAAAGAAAAAACACTACATTTAATTCCGAAAATAATCAAGATATCAAAAAGTTCCAATAATCAATAATAGCACAATACCTGAAGTTCCTTTTAAGCCATGAAATCAAAAGAGAGATTCAATAGCCATCCGTGCAATCTTTTTTAAAGATCTGATGCCTATGATGCACATCGCCGAGCTCATGGATTTCTCTATTTGTCCTGCTGACTGGGTAATGAACCAAATACTAACTTTTTTGGTTGGGCAATACAGAGAAAATCATATTTACCTCGCTTGGCTTCATATCAGGGGTGGCGCCAGGGGAGGACTAGGGGGGGCTAAAGCCCCTCCATCGGAAGCATCTAGCCCCCCCCCCCATCGGAGGAAATTTTTACTTATTTTCGGAGGGAATTTGGCAAAATGACGCACGAAAACTACATTATTTAGTCATTTTAGCCCCCCTGTCGGAAGTTCCAGCCCCTCTGTCGGAAGATTTCTGGCGCCACTCCTGCTTCATATTCTTCCATATTGCAATTGCATACAAATTAGTATTGATGTGGTATAGAAATGACAGACCACAACTTAAAAACTGTCCTACCTAAAGCTTGCTGAATGCCTGGAAGACCAGTCATGAAAATCTGAGAGCCTAATGGTGATGCTGCAACGCTAAATCCAGCTTGACAATATCCGTATGCAGTGTTTCCTTGGGCTTGTTCTGCAAAAGAAGAAACATCATATGTCAATCTGAATAAATGCTACTTCTTGAAGGCAAAATCGAATAAAGACAAAATATTATTTTTCGTCAGCAAAGAATGAGTTGTTTAGCTTTGATGTGCTATGAATTTGTTTACTCTTGCATTTTTCAATTAACCAGAATAACTGTGGCTGGCAGCCACTTTGATAATTTTGGGGAGGAAAAGCTATTGCTTCAAATGAAATTGAAATGAATTGCTTATACCCATTGTTTTCAAACAAAAGATCATTGTTACACAGTGGGCTCAGGGACGGAAACTGCCAAAAATGAAGTTTAAGCAATCATAGATTGTCATAGATGAGGGAAAAGCTCAGTATTTCAGCTTTTCGATGCTTTTGATTTTTGTATTTATCTTTCTGGCATTTCGAAATAAAAGAAATGCAACCAATTTTCAATAAATCGATACTCCTTTTTCCAGAGCAATCAATAGACATTAAATTTCAATTTCCATCTCAGTTTCAGTTTATCATTTAATTTATAGCAGGCCATTTTCCGGCTGTTTTGCAAGACTGGTTTTTAAAATTTTTCGAATTTACCAAGGGACTACTCACTACTTCTTTGAAAATTACCAAAAAAATACTTCAATCTTTTAGCTATAAGAAAAATCAATCTCTATGATTATAGCGCAACTACCTTTGCTGCAATGATTTCACAAACAGGGGGACAGTTTTTTAGTCACCCGTTACTGTACATATTCACAATAATAATAACAATCAATTTTCCCCAAATTTGCATTTTGTCAGTGGTTTTGTAGACTAATCCTGATTATCATCATATTTCTTCAATTTACAAAAAAAAGTCAACAGAAATGAAATTTCGTTCCAGACCCCCTAAATATGGTAAAATTCATCCTTTTCGTTTTTTTGTCTCATTCAATGCGCTTCCAATGAGCTATCAATCACTATTCTACCATTTTCCTTTATCACATTACAGTCATATTTCCAAAACTTGGGATTCTCGGCCCACTGTGTGTTATTGCCAATATTGGGAGGTTACTGCACCCCCTTGCCCCTTCCCAATGTCCAACACTCAAAAGAAATCATTTCATTAAAATATCAACAAAAACTTACGAGCTCCACAAGGATTCCAAAATCTAGTGCCAGACTGGAATTTGTGCCCATCAACAAAACCACACCTGCCATGTAGCCAAACAGCACGGCTACTTCCGGACCATGGCATATCCTTGAACCTTGGTGCACATGCCTAGAATGAAATAGTACATTAAGTTATGATAATTCATTGGAACCTCCATTAACCTGGAATGCTTTTGTATTATATTATTAGTTTTTGCAAATAAATCATTATATACAGGTAATCAGATCTCTTTTTTCATAAATTCATACTGTATTTATTCTAAACAGCAAAATACGTCTCACATACAGTACATACACACACACACACATACATACATACATGCATACAGTACATACGTACACCCATGCATGACTATGAATCTAAAGTCTATCTCAAATTAGATGTCACGTTCGATTTGCGATAACGCAAATTTACTCATCCAAAATACCTAATTTCTTCTATTCATAAACTTTCTCATGTAAAGGGCCCCTAGATTCGCTGGAGTACTGGATGAGTAATTTCTCAGCTTTATGAAGAGTTTCAGCTTATGTGTTAAATTTCCTATTGGCTATCCTGACATGATATTTTGACTTTAAATTGAATAATTTAAAGATATATGTATATATATACTGTGCTTTCGATGCACTTTTCTGTCACAATTTTTGCCGCATTTTCTTAAGTGGGGCAGACAGAAGATACCCTCACTCCCCCCCCCCCGCCCATCCACTGTGATCCTCCCACTGGGTTAAAATACAACAAAACAACAAAAATTAATGATGGAGCAAAAGAATGAATGAATAAATGTGTTTAGGGACCTGTAACTTTTGTCCTTTTCATCAACTCAGGTTTCTTCTTTCCCTATCGCAGTTCCTATCCCTCGTGTGTCAGATGGCAATCTATCCTTTAGTCAGTGCTTCTTTTCTTACCTTTTCTGATCAACGCTTTCTCTTGCTAAATTGTCTTTTCCTTGTGGACATCACCCCCTTGATATATCGTTCAGGTAGGTCCCAAGAGATCCTCTTGTGACAAGGCGGGTCCCAAGAGATCCTCTTGTTAGGCTGTTGTTTTTGTTTTGTTATCCTGTTGTAATCTCTACATATAGGTTGGACCCAAATTATTGTAAGAACTTATGCAGATATGAAAATTAAGTATAAACTTGCACTTACAACAATGTCTTGGTTGGGTCCATAAGAGACAATGGATGCCCCCATCAATTGCCTTGTCTTGTCTTCAGAAGACGTTGGGGCTACGATCAAAATAAAAAGCAATTTTAAAATGAAATTTATTCTAAATAACTCAATGTATATACAATACAGACCTTGCCTTGCCTTGCAGATATTGTAACTCTACTTTCGACTAGTGGGCAGCAGGTTACTGTTTCGCAAACCACCCTCCTCAGCAATCCAATAATTTCTCGAATACTACTTGCTTGGCCTGCTAAAAAGCTGTACAAAGGATGCTGTTCTATACCTAATCTTGGCAATAAAAGATCTATACATCACAATGTTTCCATCAAAGCTGGCTTTGCAAATTCTTTTTCAAAACATTACCTTGATTTAAGAAAAGTGAATTTACTGTGAAAACTACTCAAACATTTGTTGGTTCTTTTCCTTCTATTTTTAGCTAGATTGGAATTTAGTGTAGGTTACTGCCACTCCTTAACAAATTTAACTGTAATAACTATCTGCATAATGTTGAAGTATGAATAATATGAACAAGTGGTCTGCAGATTTGAAATCAGGAGGAAATAGCCTTTCAGATGATGTAAAAATTGATGTCTAAACAATTTGAAACAAAAATTTTGCTAGAATTCCTAAGGGACAAAACCTCCTTTAGATCTCACATTTCTGTTAAAATTCAAGCGCTGCTCTTCCAAATTTGTCGACTGATGCATGTTTGATAACTTATTTATGCAGTGCAGGCTTTGCTGCTAAAACATAATTGCCCATCTAGCTTTTGGGAGTATATAGATAATAAATAGGTATTTTTAATGTCAATCTACCAGTATCGTCAATGCCCATATTGATGCAACCTAAATTGCCATTTATGTGACATCTGTAAACAGCACCATTCAGTGCTTGGGTCAGCTTTCCAGTGGAGTTGCTGAATGGGGCTCCAACTATTGCCCTAAAAAATAAAATTTTACAATTGCATGAGAGACTTAAATCTACTGGAAAATGGCAGCTCAATTGGAAAATCTCAAATAGTTGGACATTAAGTTGCAATAGGTTTTGTAGGCTCTTTTTTCTTCACTTTTTTGTTTGCACTACCGGGTATATCAGAAAAAACGGGCCACTTGCAAAGCGCCTCTGCGGTGGCGACTTGAGTCTAATAAATTTATGGTATCGATTTTCGTAATCCATAAGCTTGAACTTAAACTTTGATGTATTTCTTTTACCTATATTTGCCAATGAAATAGATTTGTTGCTCAAAGTTACCCAAATTTGTTGACCAGTCGATGACAGACGGTCTCCATTTTCTGATACATTTCAATTCTTTAAAATTCCCAAACAATAAATTTGTTGTTATTTTTGTTTCATTTTTGTCGCAGTCCATCGTTTGCTATGCATGCTCTGCATCGGTCTCCCATTGCATGGCATAGGATCTTCTTGTCATTTCTCTTGTCATTGCATTGCATTGCACTCTCTTCTTATCGCATTTTTAAGCTGGTCTATATTACGGTTTTGACGATTTCTTCGTATATCAGAAGGTGTCAGATATTCTTTAAACATGGTCAAAAAATAGCATTCTTTAGGGGCAAAAATATGCTATCGCAAACGTTCAAATCAATGATGCAAGGTGAAATTAATTAATTATAGCCTTTTAGAATATTACTTTTCTGAAAAATGAAACAAAAAGAACAATAAATTTATTGTTTGGGAATTTTAAGGAATTGAGATGTATCAGAAAATGGAGACCGTCTGTCATCGACCGGTCAACAAATTTGGGTAACTTTGAGCAACAAAGCTATTTCATTGGCAAATATAGGTAAAAGCAATACATCAAAGTTTAAGTATGGAATACGAAAATCGATACCATAAACTTGTAAGACTCAAGTCGCCACCGCAGAGGCGTTTTGCAAGTGGCCCGTTTTTTCTGATACACCCGGTATCAAAATTCAAAATAGACGTATTGCATCTTATGTTTGCTTAAAATAGTTACATTTGAATACAATTTAATTCAAAACCAAAAATACAAGATCTGTCAAATTTGTTAGCATTAAATGAAAGCCTGAATGTATATCTTTGAATTAAAACAAACCTGGGTGTAATAGGTTTATTATTGACGGAGAAATGATAGTTTGAAATTGTATGTTTGTTCGAATTCTAAGAACGAAAGACCAGAAATTGCAATGTAAACAAAGTATCGCAATTTAGCGAAACTTTGAATGGAGATATCTCCGTGATCGTAAGTCCGATTCGAAAATTGTTTTCTTTCAGGGGGGTACTTGACCTTAATTAGTACGGGGGTGTGCACTCCAAGAAATAATTTTTTGACTTTAGAATTCTCCCGACTTTAGAATAGATCCCGACTTTAGAATTTTCCCCTCCAAATGATACCCGGCTTTAGAAAAAATCGGCGAAAAATATACTCCATAACGAAAAATATACTCCATAACGTAAAAAATACACAAAATACACAAAATACACAAAATACGCCTTTTGACAACCGGCTTTAGAAAAATTGCCTTCTTTCGATACCCGGCAAAAATGATACCCAGAAAGGAGTGCACATCCTGTCAGCAAAATATACTAAGTAACCCCCCCCCCCCCCCCCCGGAGTTCAATGTGTCATATGGTCTGGTTTTCATAATAATTCACCACAAAGTAATACCACTGTCACTGATTTCTGTAAAGTTTCCAAACCATGTCAACAGCTGCCAAAACAAATTTTTGACACATTCCATGTGATGTTTCTTTGAGCATGTTCTTTTCAGGGCCTTAAAATCTTGTTTAGGGAAGGACCTTAAGTTTTGGGAAAATGTGGGGGAATGCTTTGGGGGGAGGTAGGGCACCACGTAGAACGTCTGTGCAGTAGTCCTGATGTTGTTCACCAGGGGAGGGGGTATGCAACTTGTGGATGGACGGGGATCTGCCGCCTGGTTTTCAGGAAGCTGCCCACTTCTAATTACCAAAATTTACCTTTGTGCCTGCTTATGATAAATTTTGGCGGAAAACTACCCATTTTTAACGATTTGTTTGCCGATTTCCGCCAAACCGACCAATGTTTAAGGACAATGTGACAAAAAATTACCCTTGTTTAGAGAATTTTTGGCCCAAAATCCACCTATATGGGCAGCACATACCTGTACCCTCAACAAGTTATGTAACACCCCCCACCCCCACATCCACTGCTTTTATTCTATCCCTTCATATCTCTCTACTTCTCTCATCTCCATCTCTTTTTTCCTTGCAACCTTGTCTCCTTTACTGGTT
>REGM01000139.1:576754-593930 GCA_004194415.1 Aurelia aurita | reverse complement strand
GAGCACATACCTTTACCCCAACAAATTATTGACCCCCCCCCCCCCCCCTCAGGTTCTTCAGTGCAATATGTGCTTGCCATATGTGCTGGCAGGGGTAGCAGCATCAGGATTCAATGTTTGTGTCTGTGTGTGAATGTGAAGTTAGACTTCACACAGCCATGTTATCAAATCGCATTATTTTGTGAACAAACACAACCAAAATAGCTAATCTGTGAACCTATATTGGGCACAGTTCTGTTCTAATTCCCGATGGGCAGCAGGCCTCCTAGACAATTCATGACAATTCGCATAGCAGCAAGTGATTTCCAAATCTGTTTACCTGCTCATTGTCAGGATCAAATATCAAACAGTATATTTTCATTCATAATATATCATTTCATACTCACCAGTATGTATTATTAGCTTTATGTAGGGCAATGGAATAACCAAAATTTTCTCCTTTCGTTCCAGCGAATCGTTTCGGGGCTGTGACTTCCACATTGAAACACTCAATGTTTAAGATGAAAATCAACAGGAAAATGACCGAAGCAAAGAATTCCTTCATCTTGAGATATTGGTCTTGGGTTTCCTCTTTTCAAGTGAATGATTTGTGCATGGAATTTGATGTTACGATTGTTTTAAATCTTTAGGCCAATCTTCGTTCCTCTCCTGCTCTTTTCGATCACTTCTGTTGTCGCGGTCGCCCTCTTCTTCAAGATACTGCCCACTTACACTTACTACTTCGGTCCCAATTCTTCATCCATTGAGCCTAATGACGTCATACTAAGTCCTATCACTCACAGCGTGGCTGTTGTTGTACAATATTGATAACTTAGACAAATGTAGTAAATCTACTTTTCAAGATTCCTCTCAAACATGCAAATTTTTGGTTTCGTAACTTCCGACGTCAAGCCCCTCCCGGTATATTACGCACTTCTATTGACAAATGACAAAGGAATGACAATCACTGTGACAATAGAAGTGAAAAACGTCACCGAAGAAAATTTCCGAGATTTTCATAGATAAAACTTTCACACGTTGTGGCAAAAAGGTCGGCTCTGTCCTTGAACCTCTTTAGTGAAATTCTCCAGGTACCAGAGCCAGAGTCCAGAATAATGCTCAACCTTCCTCCAGACAAAGCTATGTTTCCAATAAAACCCTCCTCGTGTTTGAATAGAAAATGGGTGTGTTTAGGGCGTGGCATAGTTATTCCTTTGTTATTAGAGACCTTCCTCACGGTCAGTGACCGTGTGACCGTAACGTTTTCCTGACTCTGACTGACCAGAGCATGCACGTAAGAAGAAAAAAAGTTGAACAGTGATCTACTTTCAAACATGAATTGGAAAAGCATCTGCAATTTTGCAGTTTGGATTTCTCTCAGCACCCCGACTAAAAGGAAAGGACCAAGATCAGCAACGCAAATAAGATAGCGCTTTACATAGATGTTATAACAGGCCCAGCAGGCAAGAACTACCGTGGAACTACAAAACTAGTAAAATCAGATCATGTTTGTCCAATCAGATTTTGAAATCGAATCTGGTCAGCGGGGTTAGCAGGCTAGTTTGCCCACAAAAACTCAGTTAGGAAGAAATTAGTTTCTGGTTTCTCCAAAGAAAGATAGCTTATCTACAGCAGTAATGATGAAAACAAGTACACTATCTTTCTGAAGTTCTTCTGACGCATAAATAATTTTTTCACTTTTTACCCTTCGCTTTCTTTGTCTTTTTCGCAACATAATGACCCATAATCTAGAAATCAAGAACGTTAGTAACGAAAATGGAATCAAGTTGCAAGCAGAGATACAGAATATAGTAAACTAGTAAAGCAAGTTCTGATTTGAAGGGTGCAATATCAATCATGGGATGTCTTGTAAGGGGTCTTGCAGGTCTCTTTCAGAGTTGACTGCACTCATCTTTTTTTCTAAGAAACCTAAGGAAATGTTTGTCTACTGATAATGTTTTCTCTTTTAGTTTCCTGTGAAATTTCCCAGTTAGCAATGAAATACGAACTTATTTGAGTATAATGTATCAGTTTCTTTAAGAAGAGATAGACTGTGGTCACGTGTAACGTAGACATTTGCAAATCATTCAGAAGGAACTCTCTTATTCGTTATTCCCTACTGCAAGGGCTGTCTGCTCGTCGATCTTCGAAACTTTTTACACAAACGAATGGCCATTTAAAGTGAAAGTATAAGCGTATGTTTTAAGAGCAAGAAACATTTGGAGAAACTCAGTGGGAAACATTTCAATATGGTTAAATTGTGATATCTCCAGACCACCTGCATGGACTCTGAAAATTTTTGTGGTTCTGCCGAAAATGAATCTCTACCACCACCAGATTTATACTAATGAATCTCTAATACCACCGACCAGATTTATACTAATGAATCTCTAATACCACCGACCAGATTTATACTAATGAATCTCTACTACCACCGACCAGATTTATACTAATGAATCTCTAATACCACCGACCAGATTTATACTAATGAATCTCTACTACCACCGACCAGATTTATACTAATGAATCTCTAATACCACCGACCAGATTTATACTAATGAATCTCTAATACNTTTGTGGTTCTGCCGAAAATGAATCTCTACCACCACCAGATTTATACTAATTAATCTCTAATACCACCGACCAGATTTATACTAATGAATCTCTAATACCACCGACCAGATTTATACTAATGAATCTCTACTACCACCGACCAGATTTATACTAATGAATCTCTAATACCACCGACCAGATTTATACTAATGAATCTCTACTACCACCGACCAGATTTATACTAATGAATCTCTAATACCACCGACCAGATTTATACTAATGAATCTCTAATACCACCGACCAGATTTCTCCTATCAACGAGGAATAAAATGAGTATTTTCCAGTCAACAGTAAAAATAAAGCATTGTCAGCTAAGTAGGTGAATTATTCAACCTTCTTCCAATTACTCTAAATTCATTATTTACAACTGTTTATTTATAAATTGTAATGCATTCCAATTGACCTTTTTGGATTTGTAAATTATAATCGAGACTATATGAGACCATATACAAATCTACATGACTTGGTGGCATAAGGATAGGCGCCAAATCTTCAGAAAAGATGGGTTCATTACAAGCACCTTTTCATAAGAAATTTAGGTGCGGGTCTGGTAGCAAGTTTCTTACATTTCGGGACATTTCTGTTTGCTAAAAGTTTTCAAATTTCTAATTCTTTAAATATAGAATGGATTGATTTTTGTTAAAAGGGCTTCCAAATTACCTAAGATCTCAAAACAAATATCAACAGAAATCTCACTCAAAATAATGTTGGTGGAATTCAAGGGAAAAGAACAGTTGCTCCATAATTTCCAAGGAGAGAAACGGAAATGCGCTTTTACCCTCAGTTTTCCATGGTTTCCCAAAATAAATATCGAATTTCAGAATAGTTTCCCATTCCAACACTATAGGGAAATTTAGCAACTAATTGCAGTGGGAACATTTGTCAATACTGTACAGTGTCAAAACATTTTGAGTGGCCTGGGAAAAATTAAAGCTGCAAATTACAACAAACAGTTTCAGCAAAAAAGCATGTTTTTATAATTTTCAAAAATTGAGCCGACAGTTTCTTACAAGCGGTGTCTTATAAAAAATAGTCCTAATCTTTCATGAGTGGTATGGAAGCTAATTTTGGTACTTTAGTGAAATTTTATCATGAAATTTGTGACTTTTTGGGATGTTTAGGAGTACAGCTGGTTTAACTATATGGGGACAACCAATTCCTGAATAGTAGCCCAGGGAATGACAGATTATGCTAACCACAGCATGGTAAACATTTTGTCCAGTAATATTCTGTTTGGAAAAAATAATTCTCTATTTTAGAGAGAAAATAGTGTTTATCTCAAGACTCAACCCTTGATTCTTGAAGTTTTATCAAGTTAATTCATAATCGCACAAGGAGCAAATATCCTTTGCTAAATCGAAAATGCGCAACCAGAGTGTTTTAATCTTGAGTTGGACCAGTAATGTCATTTATTCTCTTGCGCTTGAAGAAGCCAACCTATTGGAAAAATAATAAATCAAAATAAATTTACCGCTTAGTAAAATCGCAACTTCAGAGAAACAAAATTTACTTGCAGCAGCATACTGTACTGTACAAAAATTGCCAAGTATAGATTTCAATAGCATACCCCCTGAGAGTACTCAAGCCTCTTTTGAATGTACCCCTGGGCAATTTTTGGGGGCACATGGTCAACGAAGAAAGCAGTGAGTCCAATGGCAAAATCAGGAAAAATACCAGTGGCAAAATCAAAATTTGATGATTTTTACAACATCTTTCTTTCTTATCAGTGGAATTTTCTGAGTCCTCTTGAAAGAAAAGAAAAACGTTCGTCCTTGCAAGCTTATGCCAAAAGATACATAAAAAATGAGCTTACCCTATGAGCTGTAAGGACGAGTGCAATGATCAAAAGTAAGCCACCCAACACAGCCAGTAATATTATCCACCATTCAATTGGTGTTGCTTTTCCTTTGGGATTCACTGGAATGGGCCCAACATAAACGCTTACCTACGGGAAATGAAAGAAACTAAAAATTTGAAAAAACACGATGAAATTTAACTAAGAAAAATACTTGAACCCCTGTGTTTGTTATACTCTTGCAGAAACAGTGAAAATGGAATAAACTGCAACAGGAGGGTTCTCAGTACATGAGCTGTGTGCTAAGTGCCCGAGGTGGGTGTTCATCTCCTGAGAAGGGTAGTAAAAACATGAAGAGGATGCTCATTACCTGAGGAGGGTGGTTAGTACTTGAGAAGGGTGCTAGGTACTTGAGGAGGGTGCTCATTACCTGTGGAGGTTGATCTCCCGTTGTTCTGTACCCAACCGGTGTGCTATTAGGCACCCGAAAAGGGTGCTCAGTACATGAGTTGTGTGATATGTCCCCGAAGAGCATGCTCCGTAAATGAGGAGGGTGTTTTCTACTTCACATACATGCTAAACAGTCTAGAGTCTTACTTCGTTTGTGTCTGGCTTTTGTCCTTGGGGCTGTCGAAGATAAATTTCTTCCTGTGGATCCAGGATAATCTTGATCTTTGATGTTAGTTTCGTCAATGGACGTTTCTCCTACAATGAAATCGTTGTTTTATGTAACGAGTAGAAATATAAACCAAACAGCTAAATTGTCAAAATTTCAAGTCATTTGCAAAATTTAACTTTGGATGTGGAAGTCAAAATTTTTAACCATTTTCTTGATTTTAAACGTGATGCGATCATGTTACATCTTTTGGTCACTATAAACTTCCCATGTTGCGATCAGTGTCTCTGATCCTGTCCATTATACCTCGTGACCCAGAAAAAGTTCACACTTTTGAAAATTCATAACACCAAGACTACTGAATGGATTTGAGAAAATCGAATTCTACTTAAAAGCCGAAAGACCGAAGTATTTGGTGATTTTTTTTTACAGTTTTATGAGTACTGAACATACAGGTAAATTCGACTTTACAAAAATTTCTTGGTTGCCAACTGCCTGAAAATGGGCCAAAAGCACTTGATCAAATCATAAAGAAGCTGCTTGCACAGAACAATAAAGAAAGTACAATTTTTCATGGGTAAGAGATATCGGATATCGTCTGCCCATTTATTGCCATGGGATTGTAAAAATTCAGTACTTGTTTGAAAATCTATTTCCTATAACTCTTGAGGGAGATGAAATATCCTTGCGAATTGCTCTGTGCGCTGTGTGTTGACATTTCTTACGATTTGATTCAGTGTTTTAGGCCTTTCTTGAGGAATTTTGCAACCGAGAAATGTTCGTAAAGTCAAATATACCTATAATCGCAGTGCTCATTAAAACGCGAAAAAAATCGCAAAAATACTTCTGTCTTTCGGCTTTTAAATAGAATTCGATTAATTCAAATTTATTCAGTGCTCTTGGTGCTATGGATTTTGAAAAGTGGGAATTTTTTCTGGCTCACCCCAAGGGCTCACCCGGCAATTTTCAAACCAATAGAAATACAATTTAAAAAAATGTAAAGCAAAATTCATTAGGCCCGTTTTATAAGTCGAGCCGCGCCGTGCCGAACCGAGTGAATTCAGACCAATTTTGTCTGGTTCGGCGCGGCGCGACTCTTATAAAACCAACTTGACACTTGGTTCGACTGAGTCGAACCATACGCCAAAGGCCTCTCGTCGACCCGGTGCGACTTATAAAACCAATTTCAGTCGCGCCGTGCCGCCCCATACNCTATGGATTTTGAAAAGTGGGAATTTTTTCTGGCTCACCCCAAGGGCTCACCCGGCAATTTTCAAACCAATAGAAATACAATTTAAAAAAATGTAAAGCAAAATTCATTAGGCCCGTTTTATAAGTCGAGCCGCGCCGTGCCGAACCGAGTGAATTCAGACCAATTTTGTCTGGTTCGGCGCGGCGCGACTCTTATAAAACCAACTTGACACTTGGTTCGACTGAGTCGAACCATACGCCAAAGGCCTCTCGTCGACCCGGTGCGACTTATAAAACCAATTTCAGTCGCGCCGTGCCGCACCATACTCACACATGCATACAACAACAAAAACTATCACAATATTATCAACATTTTTTGGAGAGAAGATGAAGATGTTTATCCTTCCATCAAATTTCTCATTTAACCAAAAAAACGTCTGAAATTGAAAAGAAAATTTTCAAAACTTCCAATTGTGCGCATGCGTCATTATGGTTCGGCACGGCACGACGCGACACAATTTTTCTTCTTTTAAAACAGAGGCGTTCCGAGGCCTGGTTCCAAGTCGAACTAAGGTCGAACTCAAATTTCGACTGGTTCGGCACGGCGCGGCACGACATATAAAACAGGCCTTAGACTCACTTTGATAAACGTGTTTTGAAATATTCTTGTACGAAGAACAACTGCCTTCCCTTTTCCTTTCTCTAGTTTCCCAATGTAGCAGTCAAATGTTATGCACTTTGCGTTACGGCAATTCTGTAAATAAATTAAATCACATAAATACTCCTCCCCAGTGACCAATTTGCATGCAAAAATTCCCTTGTTTAATCAATTGAAGACCCTTTGATTTCCCAGCACAGTTTTGGTCTTTGGACGAAAGACCTTTCTGAACCCCTCCTCGAAATCAGTCTGTATCCCAGCAATCGCTGGAATAATGAAATATTTAAAAGCATACACAAAATCTGTAATTGTTGAGCTACTAGACGGTGCTGCTATTTTTCAAAAAAGTTTTAGAGTAGATTCAGGAAAAAAGAATTTGAAATATCTCATTTTGCAAGAATTTCCATGAAACGGCGGCACAGCCCCTTTCAGTAAAACAACAACATCTGTTTTACTTACCAGTTCTTTATCTCCTTTTTCATTTGCAGAAGAAACATCTCTTCTTTGGCGTTTTGCCTCCTCCTGAACAAGCCAATAGAAGTTTAGAGACATGTTAAATAGTAGAAGCTAAAACATTTATGCCTAGGTTGGCACCGAAGAGAAATAGATTGTGTAATCCATTTTTCAGCTTGTCTTGTTTAAAGACTTGGTGAAAGTAATTCTACATGAATTAAAGATCTAGTAACCAGCAAAATCGCCTTGCTGATAATAGAGCGTTTACGAACCAGGATGGCAACGCCAGCCAGAACGTCATTTTGTATCTTGCAAACCAAGGATCTTTTCCTATGCACTACCTTCAATCAAATACCTGAGAACCATCTTTTTCTTTGAAAACTAACATTTAAAATGTGTGCATTTTATCTCGGGGGCCTAGATCTGAATTACAGAACGACAGAAATAGGTCTTTTATAAAGGCAACCAAATTCGCATGAAAAACAAGGAATCTATTGAAGCTGAAGTTCTGAAATAGGAGCCTACGATGTTGTAATTAGACTATTATGCGAAGAAAGGCTAACTTTTAAGCAAATTTTCTAAAGACTGCTTGGCAATACGTTTACGCATCAGAGATTTTGAGCAATAATTTCCCTTTTCTGATGTCAAAGTTCCATTATGCAGAGCTACAATCATGGAAGCATTTGAGACAAATCACAAAATTGCATTACTTCGGCCTTCAATACTGTCCCCCCGCTCCGCTTTTTCAAGGTTGCTTGAATCAAACGCCATTCGACCTTGGCAACATTGAATTAGGGGGAAGGGGGGATCAGAAGGTCGGCTCTCCCTAGTCCTAAACGTACGTTTCCGTCTCGATATTTTAGGAAACATTATGACAACACCGAAATTTGTCTCTATGTCTCATCTTTTTGGGCCAGGATTGTACTGCTACAAAGGAAAAAATTTATTGAAAGTACCTATCATCAGAGAAGACATACCGTTAGGTTCAATGGATTAATCCTACCAGCCACATCACAGAGATTCGATCCATCAACCTGTTTAAATTATAAAGAAACTTTATTCAAGTAAATGAACTATTGGTGTTACACTGGGTGAGTGATCAAAAATGTATCTCCCGTTTGAAAAATCGTGCTGGAAAAACCGTCCAAACGATTTGAAAAATTACAACGCCAAACGCCAGTTGCTGACTGAGGCTTCAACCTAAATTTTAAGAACTTTCATATTATTTAAATTGCATATTTTAGCTCCCTAATGAAGAATGACCAAAATAGTTTCACAATGGTGTTGGTTTAAAAAATACAAGAGTGGCTCAAATTGATTCAATTTTCAACTTCTAGAATATTTAAAGACTAATGCTAAGCACCAATAACAATTGTTTGTTTCAAGATTGAACAGCACTTTTCTCACTTTTTTGGCAAATAGGGGAAAGGGATTTTTGGTTATTATTATAATTTTTGTGAAAAAATAGCATCTAAAATTATGAGAAAAATACCAAAAACTTGAACCTAATTGCTACAATAGTTTAAATTTTACGAATTGGTTGAATAAAAAGTTTAAAACTTTAATACAAATTATCACAATACAGCTTTTAGTTAAAGCTACAATATCTTACAAAATACTAATGCTAAAAGGGGGGTCTTTGACGTATCTGTGTAGCTGCTTCAAAGTTTACACAATAGCAAAATACCATTTGGAAAGATTGTACCATACCGTTGCACTAAACAACATTGCGATTCGTTGTCCTTTATGTTCTGTCAGCAGACTTATACGAGCTGAAACTTCTTGGATAGGAGCTGGGCCCAAATTCTGCACCTAGACGTAAAATTAGAGTTACAATAATATTCAAAAATCTGCAAAAATCTGCAAAAATGCCAAAATGAAATAAGAATGCACAAGAAGATAAAAGAATAAAGAAAGTGAACTGCAGAAAGTCATAAAGCTTCAGATTTGAAGAGAAATTCTTTAAAGATCAAAAAAATTTCGATCCAAAGACTATTGCAAAAACTACCGCGAACTGGACTTTTGAAACTATAAATGTGAATTTATTCCCTTGAAGATCTACCACCCGACCTCAACATGAAATCGCGAGAGTTTTTCATCAAATCCATATTTTATCCCATCCTCTAACTTGGCTGCGCATGTCCTTGATAAGCTCTGTTATCATGTACGACGCGACCTTTCGTCTAAATTCGCAAAATATTGTTTGTTTTGGTAAAAATACAATACGTTGCAAGATAAATTTGCATAAACAAATGCTTTCAAACTATGATTTCATCACCTTTTCCTTGAGAGTAAAACAACGATCATTTTGTAGTAAATTTGGTCCTTGAAACGTTGGTTTCAAGAGTTCAGGTTCCGAAGTATACTCAGGCCCCGTCCACACTGTTCCGGCTTTGTACAAAAAACAGAGAGAAAAACATCCGTTATTGTGAAAGTATTCACACTGATCCGCAAAAAACAGCACAAAAGCGGAAGTTTTCGAAAACGCCGTTGAAAGTGGATATCCACAAAAACGGAGCTTTTTGGAAACTCACTGGATCAATGTGAACGCACAAGAGGTTTTTGAAAACGCTGCAATATTTAACAACGAGATTCACAAAAACAATGGGAACGCACAAAAACTGATGTTTTTCGCTCCGTTTTTGTAATTAAGCAGATCAGTGTGAACAGACAAAAACGGATGTTTTTCCCTCCGTTTTTGGAGCAATGTGAAAGTTAGCTTCGATGCGAAAAAAACGGATAATAACAAAAACNCAAAAAACAGCACAAAAGCGGAAGTTTTCGAAAACGCCGTTGAAAGTGGATATCCACAAAAACGGAGCTTTTTGGAAACTCACTGGATCAATGTGAACGCACAAGAGGTTTTTGAAAACGCTGCAATATTTAACAACGAGATTCACAAAAACAATGGGAACGCACAAAAACTGATGTTTTTCGCTCCGTTTTTGTAATTAAGCAGATCAGTGTGAACAGACAAAAACGGATGTTTTTCCCTCCGTTTTTGGAGCAATGTGAAAGTTAGCTTCGATGCGAAAAAAACGGATAATAACAAAAACGGAGCAGTGTGAACAAGGGCTCAAATTGAATAGAGAAATTCACCTACCAGAAATTCGTAGTTGATCTTGGCTCCAACTTGAGTTTCATTAGATAGTTGACTTGTCCCCACAATAGGCTCCTTGTCATATTCTACTTTATATGGGCTGGCAGAGCTGCGTGTAGAAAATATTGTCACTTATAAAAAAATGCTTCTTGATTTCTACCGATCATACATGAACATATGTGATATCATGTGTTCAATAATTGTGGACCAACCGTTTGAACACAAATAGCTAGCGCATAGTTGCGACTCAGAAAATTATCCTTGCTCCTCCGTCGAGCGCAAAAATGCAATAAAGCCTAAGGTTGGCTTTCCCCATTTAAAATTCTTAGCTTTTCTCTAATTCAAGCAAACAAAAACATGCATACCCTGATACAGTCAGATCTGCGAGCAATGCTGTTTTCACTATAACAGTTTTCGAATTGTCAATCGAATTGTCTTCTACACTCAAGCTGCAAAAAGAGAAATGAAAAGAATTATTTGTCAAATAATGCATTCAATGTATATGAAGGTGTTGTGGCGCAGTGGTATAATCCTCTCGCTTTGCAGCCAGAACAGCTCAGGCGGATGGAGCCCCATACACACACCACATGAGCGTCATGAAAAGCGGTTGCAAACTCGATGAACGCTTTTTTTTCATTAGTTTATTTTAAGTAGGCTGAAGAGATTTCTAGCTATGTTACAGCTAATTTAGGCCTACTATGCATGTCGCATCCAGGCATGGGTCCATTAGTTTAGCATCCCTTCCGAAGGACGGCGAAGTGAGTTGCTTGGTCGGGCATCTGGAAGGTCACGCTTAGTTACTTCTGCGACAATAGTGCTTTGCGCTAAAAACTAGAACTTCAATTTCACCTATTGGGTGAGCCAACAAAAGCTGCACGTCTTTCGAGAAACTTCCATCTTATTTTGCCATTTGTTGAGACCAGCTCAGACGAAAAATATTAAACAAATGTTTCTGGTGTTCAGCGCTAACTTCATTCAATAATATCAACTATTTTAGATCGGATTTTGATATGATATGAATCTAGAGCTTATTTAATTTGCAGATTTTACGAGAAAGATTGCACAAATACCTTGAAGCTGTAGCTTTGAATGACAATTGCTGTTTACTTGGTCGTTGCTTTTTAAAACCAAATGAAACTTCGATGTCCAGCTATAACAAAACATAAATGTTTTGAAGCATTTATAACAATTAGGATGAAGAGAGTACTCACAAAAATACAATGAACATTCTCAAGCGTTTCAGTCATGATTTTTATCCGGGGTAGCTACTGAATGCCCTTAGAAGTACCCCTGTTTCAAAATTCATATAAATTCCATCAGAAGCCAATCTTTAAATTATTCTTTTGTCCGAGTACACGTATTTTATAAGAAACTAAACCGGTAAAAATGTTGAAGAAATTTTTATTCCAGCCCTCTTGCCGAGACAGAAATTTGACATGTGCCAAAATTGGACACGTGCCCATTGTCTAGATAAGCAACGCATGAGTAGTAAAGACGCTTTCGTATCGGTAGCCGGGATTGAGTATTCATATGGAAAAACTGTCATCCCGTCTTTCATCCCGCCTACCGAAATCCCGCCAGTGCTCCAGTGAGATCTCGCTAAGCGGTCCAGCCCGCCTGCTCATATGAACAGACGACAAATTTTGTATTGGAATTAGGGACAAGGTAGGTGAGATCTCGGCAAAGAGCTCAAGCCCGGTAAGCGGGCTGGCTCGCCTCCACATGAACAGGCCTTAATTCTAAAACTCTTTACCTTCTTGCCGGTTGGCAAAGGATTGCCAAGATCAAATTTGATTGTATTGACACCATTTTTCTTCTCCTCGTCGTACAATGGCGATTGTTCCTGTGAAAACAAGACTCTTATAAGCGACTTTTCGAACTCACTTAGGTAGCATGACGTTGTAGCTGTAGCATCTGTAGGAATTTCAGATAATAGAAATAATTCAACTTACACCCTTGAATCGCACACCGATCAGTGCAAAGTCATCTGCATATTCGACAGTCATCTTTGCAAGAAAAGCATTCTCTTTCTTGTTCTCAACTTTTATATTTAGTTTGAAGCTATCAATGCTTCCATATTGTATCTCATTCAATCCACTAAAAAGAAATATAATATAATAGAAATAGAAATAGGTAAAAATGTACTAAGAGATTGGTAGCATATGCAGGAAAGCCCAATTCCTGCAAGAATCGGAAAAAAAGCAAAGCTACTAACAATAATGGGCAAAAATGCTTTTCTTTCCGGGGGGAAAAACTATGGAATAGCCTTCCCGCTGAGTCCAAGACGGCATCCTCCCTAAATANCAACTTTTATATTTAGCTTGAAGCTATCAATGCTTCCATATTGTATCTCATTCAATCCACTAAAAAGAAATATAATATAATAGAAATAGAAATAGGTAAAAATGTACTAAGAGATTGGTAGCATATGCAGGAAATCCCAATTTCTGCAAGAATCGGAAAAAGAGCAAAGCTACTAATTTCAGATGCTTGACTTGGAATACTTTAAATTATTAATCTAATGGTCTAATGGATGAATGAAAAATATTGCACTTTTTGAGATTTTAGGAAACAATATTTTTTCAGAAAGTCATCACAAAATTGCTGATACCGAAAAATTACAGTACTGTGTACACTAGAACAATAGAGCCTCACATATTTAAATAAATGACCGAGAAAATTGACTTCAAGATAAGGTAATCGTGAATCCGAGATTCTAAATTATGAACATTGTAATTACGGAACCCAGTTGTCAAAATCACTGAGTTACAAGCTTTGAAAGATCCAGTTTTTGCGAAAACTGAAACCAAAGACAAATCAATAACTTGATTTCCAGCGAAGCTTCACGGTCAGTTTAAAATGAGTATCTATTGTCATGCTTATTCCGTTTCCCATGATGCAAAAACTAACTAAGTAAAGACTCCCTGACGAGTAACAGACTGGCAAGCCCTTTCTTGAGTGAAGCATTGATATCAATGTCAGAATTCAAACGTCTAATACAAGAGTCTGACTTTGAAAAGTCTTGTTTTCTTTTAACTTTGTTTTTCAGTTGTATTCTAGAAACATCAATTGTATTTGGGATTATTTCAAAGGAGCTCATCTTGTAAAACAGTTGGGTTACACAGTATAGTTAAGTAAAAAGTTAAAAGGCAAATTGAGGGTAGACTGATTACATGAGACTCAGTTTTCCGCATTGAATTGAATGATAGTTATGGCTTCAAACTGATAATTGCATGAGAGAAAATAAAAAACATCAGATTCAACATTGAACGACTACAAGGAATAACGTCGTCAGTCTACATTGACGGCCAAGAATGATGTTCATAGGAGAAGCTTAATAAGGTTGTTGGCTCTGGGGCAATATGCTGAGATTGAAAGCTTAGGTTCCTATCTCCTGACAACAATTTTCTATTCCTACATCATAACCTGATATGTCGAAGGGAACTACTAAATAGGTCACTTACTCTTTAAGGGCAATTGATGCATCAACGACAAGATCTGTATTGCAAACGTCATCTCCTCCACAGTTACGAAGATAAGTAACCTAGAGGTAAAAGTAAAATGTCTGACGATATTGCAGTAACTTTTGAATTGAACTACCTAATGAACGAAGAGCGACCGGCTCATGACATTTCACACATATTGGTATAGTCATAGTATACTGTCTACATCATATGCATAGTTACCTTTCTCACAAGTCCACACAATGTAATTCCTTTTTCGTTCTTGAAATAACTTAAATCGTAAATGAACTGAATATCTATATTCCAATCGTTTGAACATTTATGCCCTCCGGTTTGACTGAGTCCTTAACCTATTTCTTTGGGGAAATTTTGTCAATTTTATGGTGAGTTTTTGCTCTCAAATGAATAGTTTCCTCAAAAATTTGTATTTTCTCCGCCTTAGTCATAAAAATAGAGCAATTCGTTCAATTCAATTCACTTTTCAAGTAGTAAAATGGTAGAAGATCGATGTTTTGCTTGAACAATTGATTCTTGATGACAACGCAACTTTTGAGATTTAATATTCTCCCTCAGGCCTCAGCAATAAAAGACTTCAAGTGGACCCAAACCTACGAAATAAATGACTGTGTAAATTACAAACCTCCTTCTCGTTGTTGTATGATTTAGCTCCGGTTTGTTCATATTCTGGGACCGGACAGATACCACCACTACATCCAATATTCGGCTCGATGTATTCGTAATTCGTGTCAACTGTTATTGCAGTGCTAATTGATTTCGGGTCTTTCTGAAGAGAAGAAATAAGTGGCATATAGAATCTCAAAACGCAGGCCAGAATAAAATGGCGATTTCTTCCAAGCGTTCGATTACAACCAAAATCTATACTAGCTATTAATCCAAAACCTGTTTATGTTAAAGTCTGACTTCGCAAGACTTATCAAATTGTTGTCCCGAAAGGGAAATACGAAATGATTGGTTTTGTTTTTCGCCGGTGGAACTTACTTTAAGGTGAACCCTTTCGGTCTATATTATTCTTACTACTATAAGACTTCAAAATCATTAATAAGAGAAAATTTCCATCATAAAAAATTTTAATTATTGACATTTCAAAATCTTTACACATTTTTGGATCAATCGGGGTGACAGGCTAGAACCAAAACATACAACAGTACATTATACACAATGCTACAAAATACTACATCAGCTTATAGTTAAGAAGCTGCCATTAATTAACTAATTGTAATTAACTATTATGTATTGTATTTTTTCTTTCTTTTTAAGCAATTTTACTTTGTTAGATAGTAGGCTTGAATTAGCTCTTATTTCATAGCTATTTATATTGTATGCCTACTTTAAAAAAATTGATAATAATAATAATTATTATTATTATGCCGAATGATTGTTAAATCCGTATCCATAGCTTGGATGAAGGCTTAACAACGAAACAAATTTATAAAGACATAACACATAACAGCTATTATGTTCAGCTTACCGTTACATATATGACCTCCTGCTGGCATCTATTTGTCGCCTCTTGGTATTTCACTCTAAATTTTTTTGAACTTTGTATACTTGCACCAGCAGCCATAACAGCACGCTTTGCGCCAGCTTTGCCTTTGTCTAAATCAAGTTCCACCTCCATATCTATAAAGCATATGAATTATCAATAAGGAAGGGTAAAAGAGAATTTCGTGGTTTCAGCTTAACTTGGAAAATAGAGTCCGCCACATAAAGAACATGCTTTACTTCTTAGTTATTGCGGTTGCTAGTGCAGCCATATTTGAAGAAGAACCTGAAATCCATTGGCAATTCAAACAGTCTCCTGTGCTGTTTTTTGCTTCCTGGTTTGACGTTGAGACAATTCAGATTCATGACCAGAGTTTGAGTCGAAGTAAAAGTGAAATTGTCCTACGAAAAGCTATATTTGTCCCTGTAGATTATCAAAATAACTTCGAAGTGTTCTAGCGATAAAATAGAAGCCTTTGAGTAAACGGAGATATGATTTTTCTGCCTTTGCAGAAGACGAAAGCATTATTGTGACCAGTAGAGAGTGAAAATATGCAGCAAAGAATCAATGTTTAACGCAGACGAAAAAAGGCAGTGCAATCAAATCGACAAACATTACAGGGATACGTGGTATCACCACTTACATGGTCATACTACTGGGTGGCCAAAAAAAGTGAAACTTTTTGAAAAATCATCAACATTTTATTTTATTGCTGATCATGGCAATGTTTTTCATGTGCATTTGTATCAAAAACCAAATTAATCTTGGACATATTGCAAAGTCTTGAAATGGCTTTGAATTTGTGGGAATTTGTGCTTTACAAGCTACCTGGTTTTGAAGCATACTCTGAAATCACAAGAAAGTATTATAAAATTGAATTTTGATCCCCCAGTACCACTTAAATTAGTCGCGTATGACCTAGACAAAGCCCTTGTACCATGTAAGACTATAGCAAGAAATAGCGTTTTTGGCTGAAAATTCGATATTTTGTAAAATACTGTTGCTCAAAATGTGGTTTTTCGTCTCATTATTTTGTCGTCTTTCCTCCAAAAGAATAGAATAACAGTCATCCAGTAAATTTATTTGGTCTTGATAAACATACACAAAAAGAAAATTCAAAGATCGGTGACCAAATTTTGGTGAGATTTAAAAAAGTTGCACTTTTATTGGGTCACCCGGTATGAAGTACCGGGTGTCTCAAAAATAAGTACCCCCTTTTGACTGGAAAAAGGAACAAAACGATATGATATCGGGACTTTCCGATTGCACAGCTATATTTTTGAATCTTCAACTTAAATGCACGTACCTTTCATTTATAAATCGTACACGAAACACCGGAGATACCAGCTCCCAACGTCAAAATTTTCATTGCACCTGAAACCAGAGGTTTTGAGAAAGGGCCTAACCATAATTAGATATCATGAGCATTTGCAAACGGAATTTTAAACTGTTATTCTTAGTTTTTGCTTTTGAAAAGAATCATAGACGCATAGCCACGAACCTGATTAAACAAATAGAAGAAAAATGTGGCGCGAATAATAAACTTGTGCCACATCTCCAAAATAAGCGTGCATGCGCTCCTTTTCCTCTTCTTTGACGCAAATAAATTTTCAATGGAATGCAAGGAACGATTTTCTGCTCAAAAGAAAAGTTCTTTCAAGAATAATTGAAGCATCTCCAAGTAGAATTCTTTTCAAAAGTAAAAACTAAAAGAGAAAAAGTTTAAAATTCCTTTGGAAAATGCCCAAGACATCAAATCATGGTTAGGCCCTTTCTCAAAACCTCTGGTTTCAGGGGCACTCA
>REGM01000139.1:535395-547509 GCA_004194415.1 Aurelia aurita | reverse complement strand
AAAGTGTCCCCCATTGTTTCACAAAGGGTACACAAATGCATAGTCAAATTCTCGTATGCGAAAGTGTCCTGGTACAAAAACGCATAATAAAATTTGGTTACGCGAAAGTGTCCTGGTACACAAACGCATAGCAAACTTTGGTTATGCGAAAGTGTCGCCCATTGTTTCAAAAACGGTACACAAATGCATATAGTCAAATTCTCGTATGCGGAAGTTTCTTGGTACACAAACGCATAGCAAAATTTGGTTATGCAAAAGTGTCCCCCATTGTTTCACAAAGGGTACACAAATGCATAGTCAAATCCTAGTATGCGAAAGTGTCCTGGTACACAAACGCATAGCAAAATTTTGTTATTCGAAAGTGTCCCCCATTGTTTCACAAAGGCTACGCAAATGCATAGTCAAATCCTTGTATGCGAAAGTGTCCAGGTACACAAACGCATAGCAAAATTTTGTTATACGAAAGTGTCCCCCAGTGGTCCCCCAATTGTTTCACAAAGGGTACGCAAGCGCATAGTCAAATCCTAGTGTGCGAAAGTTTCCAGGTACACAAACGCATAGCAAAATTTGGTTATGGGAAAGTGTCCCCCATTGTTTCAAAAATGTTACACAAATGCATTGCAGGCCCGTCGGAAGCGGGGGGCTTGGGAGGCTTCAGCCCCCCAACAATTTGCCAAAGTTTGTTCCTTTCTGTTGCTGAAAAAATTGCTGCAAGAGTAAAGATTATGGAAATGAAGATTTAATCTTAATTTTAATCAAGCAGGCTATGAAAGTTCTCATTTGAACCACCAGAAGTTACTAAGCTATACTGTTTATATCATGCAATTAAAACATTATCTGTTTCTAAGTGATTTTGGAGTCCTGTTTTCAAAATTTCCAGGGAAAACCGTCTGTCAGTGAGTCTTTAAATGGCAAATTCTTCACGACAGGGGCGTTTTCCGACGATCTAAAGGGCGTGGCCACAAAATTTTTCCCGAGGGCGAGCCCCCAGACCGTCATTTTTGCTCGCTCCACTCGCATCTACTTTCAGCCCCCCCCCCCCCAATATGAATTTCGTTCCGACAGGTCTAGTAATAGGGTAGCAAGGTAGTAAGTGTATCTTGAAATCTGTAGCAAATGAAATCTTGCAATCTTGTATAATAAGGGGCGTTTAGGCTATAAGCTGCGGGGCCTTATCGTCTTGTAAAAGGGTTCGGCAGGGCACGAGCGTTACACAGTGAAGACAACAGTATCGAGTTTCCCTTTTGATCTTTAATATTCCTTCTTTAGACTTTAAAAACATAGGGCTCATATCCTAACTGGACGAGAGCGAGAGAGACCACGTGACATTTATCACACCTNGACGAAAAATAAAGCACATCTCAAGGAGGGGGTATGAAAATAATTTGAGGTAAATCCTCATAATTTCTAAAAACTAGTGAAGTTCTTCAGTGTAAATCTTGACGCAATTCAAATGAAGACAGTATAGTGACACATGTACCATAAGTACAGGTATATCTTCAAGTATATACACAAGTTTATATATAAAGTGTATCGTTGAAGAGGGCCTAACTACTCGAAGAAAACAGGCATCAAGTTTATATATATATGTATATATATTGGGAGGGGGGTTGAAAATATTTTCTGCAATGTTGGAGGGGGGGCGAAAATTTTCAGAGAGGGGGGACGAAAATTCCATAAAATATTTGTAAATGTCTTCCACCCCCTCCCCGGCAAGTATTAATGACCCGTCCCTAAGCTGCGTTTAGGCTATAAGCTGCGGGGCCTTATCGTCTCTCTAGCCACTGCGGCGAGGAAAGATCAAGGGTGTTTTTTGTTGTTGTTGTTGTCAGTTCCTCTTCTGAACAGAAAGAAAGATGTCGCTCGGAAGCTGAGAGTTGGTTCCTCATGTTTCGCATTTCAAGATGAAAGTGGCCAGCTTATCTGACTTTTAAGTGTAATGCAGAAGATTTCAGATGAAGACATCCATGACGTTTTAGATCATTATGGGAAAAGTCCTCCTGCATCAACAACCATGAGCGAAAACCAAGGTATATATTAATATGCTTAATAATAATATGATCTGATGTCATGAGTTGATGATCCCTGCCCAAGAAAGATTTAGGCCGATCAGTCAGATCAGGCTAGGCCAGACGATTGTGGTCTGATGTTTTTAGGCTTAGCCCTTCTACATAGTATTAGTATAAGCTGATGCATTGAAAGATTAAAACGATATAAATAGTGAATCTATCTCCATGCACACTGTTGTTTGCACCACCAAATCTAAATACTATTGGAAATAGGGCAAACCAAATAATTGGATTTGTTATGTCTTGTGACATAATTTGGTAATGAAACATTACAACTTGCCCCCTACTTGAGCGTCATGACAAGGGGTCGCGGACTCGATTATTTAGGTCTTCTCTAGTCTACTTCTGCGATCCCAACACTTGGCGCTAAAAACCGCAACTTCACCTTCACACACACCCCCCCCATAATGGACAGTAGGGCAGTTTTCACCAAGATCTCGGGTGAACAAGGGTGCTCTATTGTTTGTTTATGGTATGTAATATTTTCCAGGTTGGAAAGTTTGCTAACTGTGTGCTGAATGTAAGGGGCCACACATAAATTGATTCTTTCACACAAAACGTACTTTGGATGTTTTAAAAATACCCCCACCTCCAAAACGTTCCAGTGAAAATAGATGCAATTCTTCCGATCACGAGATTACTTGCTACCGGTGTTTTGATGCTTTTCAAATTGGCCTAAGTGACCATGAAGTTGTTGGCGTCGATGTTTTTCGTGACCACACACAACAAAATGGACAAGATTCATTTGTTGCAATCAAAATTCTTTCATACTAATAAATTATACAGCAAGCAGAAGCTGTAAAATACAGTTTTTTTAATCTATCAGATAAAAATTTGATAAAGCAGATTCATGAAAACTTTTGATCCTTTTATCCCCTCCCCCCCCCCCCCACTCCCCAAATGTCCATTTGACGTTTTGCGTGAAAAATTGATGTGTGGGGCCCGTAAGGAGACTGATAAAATTTTGCACACAAAAAATATGTATCAAGATCGCACAGTAGCTATTACTTTCTGATAGCAGAAATTCTTAAAGTTTTTAATTTTTAAGTTTTTCAGCAGAAATTCTTGACTCTCCCTTTCAATTTTGCACATCATGCAATACTTTTTTAGATTTGCGCACCAGAAATTTTGACTATGCCCCAAAAATATTTGGCAAGCAGCACAAAGATTCCAACCACTATGTTCCAGCCTGCTACGTTTTGAATGCCCTAAGTTCTTGGCTGCGCAGGTCCCATGCTTTCCATACAGGCTGGGCCTTAAAAACCTTGACATCTACTGTCATTTTATCAGGCATGCACACCCTCAATTTGCTGACAAAAATGCAGTGCTGCTTGGGTTCGATCGTTGAAAATTATGCAATCTGGCAAAATTTAACAACAATTGAAAGTTGGGGGTGCACAACCAAAACTTCTTTGAGAACTGCCATGCTCTGCAGACAAAAAATTTACATCTTGCCTCATTGTAAAATTGTAAAAAATATTTTTATCATTTCAGATGCATTGAATTTTACTGATCCTCTGATGGTGTCCTTTCAACCAAGGCAGCAGAATTTGAAGACTGGTTATGACTCTTCTGATGACGCCTTGAAAGGAGATACACCCAAAAAGGATCCTGAAGATGATAATTTAGCTCAATTTGCCAAATCACCTGGAAATTTCTTGCAGTGAGTTAAAATGCATAGCTTGAACCTGGAGGGGTTTGACAAGATATTTTTATTTTTAGCAGCTTGAGTATGCAAACTGGTGACCCTTCTGCTCTCCGCCAACTTTTCAGTCAAAATTTCTTCACTTCAGATTGGTGCTGAATTTGTCTTGAGCTTTCTTGTTAAAAACTTTCTTACTGTGTCAGTGAAACTGTAGTGTGTATTTCTCAAGAAATAAGGGTGCAATGACATCTTTTTGATAAATACAATTATCTTTGTGGGTGTACTGTAGGTTTTAAAAATTTCTTTGTGCTTCTCAAATATAGCACTTTAGTTTCTTAAATTTCTTGAGCTGTAAGACAAAAATCAAGAATTTGTAAGAATTCTCAGGCAAGAAAACAGTGTTTGTTAATGTACCTAAGGCCTTTACTGTATCAAATGTATTTGTATGCATCTTTTCATAATCTTTCTTTATTATTGCAGAAATGATTGGCATGAACTCTTTGATACTGAAGATTATTTATCCATGGTAAGCTTCATTTCTACAAAATCCACATTAAGAATAGTGAGATTATCACGAGATAACTAATTTCTAGATGTATATATATTGGGACACATTATGAGCATTGCTTTGGCATGTTCAGTAGAAATCGCAACTTTCAGCAGCAGAGGCCGATAAAATTTCTTTCTTCCTGGGAACCGCAAAACTTTCGTCAAAACTACCTGCGAAATTTGTTTTGATTTGACAGTGATTTAGTGGATTGTACAGCGTAGTTCATGCAAGTTGTAGGTCAAATGTAGTTCACATGCTACTTGGTGAAATTTAACAAGTTCATAAACCAACAACTTGTGCAACTGAATAACATGTGCAACTGAAGAGCTCAAGGTGCAACTAAAGAGCTCGATGATAGGTTGACCTAGACGAACTTTATTACTTATATCTTTTGTCAAATTCTAAATATAAGCATCTTTGTCAAGATTCTGCTTTATTAAAGTTATTTCAGGAATTCAATTTTGTTTTCTCGATAACAATTTTCACAAGTTCTTGTGTTTTGACAGCAGCATAAAAATGTAGCCTGTTTTTCAACAAATTTCCTGCGGCCTAAAAGTCTTGCTACAAATTTCCTGGGAACGGCGTTCCCCTGTTCCCACACTTTATCGGCCTCTGTTCAGCAGTACGAAGATGACAGTAATTGTTTTCGAAATATTTTCTTTTAAAACTTGTCCTTTAAAAGGATAGCCACATGAATGCACAGCTGTCCAGCTGGGATCCCACCTATCTTTAAAATCTATTTTGATATTCCATCTTTAAAGACAAGATACGGGTTTTGATTAGTGAATAAATAGTGAGTGTGATTGATATGTTTATCAACTCTGTTTTCTTCAAAAGGTTAGAGAAAGAGCTCTTCAAGGCAGACTTGGGTATTCATCTTTTCGTGGTGTTTGCTGGAAGGTATGAATCTATGTAGGATTTAGTGTGCTGTCTTATGGCATAATTCAGCAACCCAATGTGATTAAGCATTCAAATTCATACAAATTCCAGTACTTTATCTCCTTGAACTAATAGCCTGTGTCACAATTCAAAGAAATACGAGTTATACATTTGAGTTAAATTCTTATCGTAAATTGTGACAGAGAGGATTATTCACAACGAAAGTTTCTTTCATTTTTTACAGCTTTTCTGGGAGTGCTTGCCAGAAGAAAGAGAGCATTGGATATCTGCTACTAATACACTAAGAGCTGATTACGAGAAAGTTAGAGATAGGGTCAGTCTGTTTTCACTAATATTTTTCCATCAGAAATTTTTTGTAACTCAAACAATGAATGATGAATATGACTATGGGATTCATCAAGGCTCAGTTCCCAGGCTATTTCTTTTACATTGTCTGCAGCATAATCTAGTAAGTTTGGTGATTGCACGCAAGTATAACTTTTTCCTAGGAGTTAAAAAAAAACCAACATGCAATGGGTATGAGTCTCAATCGAAATGGATGAGCTCTGTTGATGGAAAGCTATCTAAACGTTTTAATTAAAATCTGAATTGTTTACATCTCTCTTACAGCACCTAACTGATCCATATCGATCTGCTACTGAGATAGACTTGGCTGTGAATAACCCTTTATCGCAAGAGGAGGAGGTAAGGATAGAATACTTTCTCTTTTTGTTTCCAGGGAATACAAGCATTCCTGCTGGGAAAGTAGAATAATATTTTGGCTTTTGTTGAAACGTTTTTTGTTTGTCAAAACAATTGTTTTGGCTTTTATCAAGATGTACATTCATGTCTTATTTATCGATACTTGTGAAATTTAATTTTACTAAAATCGGTCACAATATTTTTAAGCTGTGGGAACTTTTGCTTGGAAGCTGTTACTTAGGAAGTTTGAAAGATAGTCGATCAGATTTTTATCTAATTTTTATCTTCAAAAAAAGGATAATGAGCAGAACTGTTTTCAGGTCTATATCTCCCTGGATTTTTTGACAACACTGCGGCGCGCGCAGCTGCCAAGGCAGAGGAGCTTTAGCAGTAATATGTTCAAAGTTTTGGCGCTTCGATTAGCAAACAGGGCCAGAATGAAGTGGTGCGATGAAGACTTGGAAAAGATCAATGTCATGTCACTTTATCGATGTCATATCATGTCTATATCTCCTTGGGTTTCAGTCATGTTCTGCGTGCTTTCAAATTTCAAGAGAAGAGACGTTGAGGCATCTTTCCTTTCTGCCTCTGGTTCACACTAGAATATAAACATGTTAAAAATGCATCAACAAGTTTTGATTCCATTTGAAATCGATAACTCATTAAAAATGCGTTTGAACGGAGTTTAGAAAATGTGTTAGCCCAATTCTAACAACTTGTTCTACCGTTGTTTGAACCAAGCTTAAAAAGTTATTTAAAACCTTTTACGATTATGTTTGTTTGGTCTGTAAGGGATATCATATCATCTTCGTTTTAGAGCCCATGGCATCAATACTTTCAAGATGGCGAACTTAGGAGTGAAATCTGTAAAGACTTGGATAGGCTGTGAGTATGCAATCAACTGTCGATTTTCTTACTGACCGAATAATTTTCCTGTCGACCTACAGTAGAATAGCCTTACGTTTGATACACCCTAGCCTGCGTTACTGACCATAACGAGGGGAGTTATGGTCTGTGTGATGGACTCACTTTTGTTGTCTCGACGACTTCAACATAAATTAGACAAACAAAGAGCTAGACAAGCCAATATCATTATTTGAATTACAGATTTCACAAGATTTCTGTGAAACTGGGACAACAAAAGTGAGTCCATCACACAAACCAAAACTCCCCCTCGTTATGGTCTGTCATGCAGACTAGATATACCCTAGTTGTGAACCTACTTATATCAAATAGATTTAAAGTAACTTCAAAAACGCAAATTTAACTTCTATGATTCTTCTTTCGAGGTAAACAAAGACTTATAGAGAGTATTGACATTTTAAAGGGGCTCCGTCTCCAAATTTCGGTTGAAATGGTGATTTTGCAGTTTTTTAATAGGCACTATCAAGCAGACTTTCATCTTTTTTTATCAAAAATGACAGCATTATTTTGAAGATAAATCCTTGTACGTCACAGAGGAACAAATGAAACATCCATGGAAACATCGATGGAAACGTGCCGAAAACATTGGTGTTTACAGATTTTTTACACTTTGGTGACGGAACCCCTTAAGGATTATTCAAAGAATGTTTCGTGATAAAAATCGAGTGAGGTTTTTACTGCTTTGAAATTTAGATCAAAGGACTTCAAACCATTTCCATTGCCTAACTTGTCATCCATGTACAGATACTACTCCATAGGTCGCACTTTAAGATCGGTAACACTATGCATTGGTTTAATTATTCGAACCTTTCTTCTTACAAATAGGTACCCAGAGATGGAATTTTTCAAAAAAGAAGAAGTTGAGTAAGTAAACCGTTGAGAAATTATCTTCCAATAACAGTAATGTAGGAATATTCTTGATAGTAAGATTGTAGGAAAAAAGCAAAACATGCTACATTTAATCTGTATTTATATCTGGTGTGTACGTAATAACTGATTTGCAGATACCAAGATCAAATATAAAAATATCGTAATTTCTGGTTTGTAGCATGAAGCATGACCATGACTGTAATGCCCTAAGGGTGTGTTTGATTGGTACCAATTCTGAAAACGGTAGATTTAGTAGACTCGGAATTTGTGTTTGATTGACTCCGAAATTCTCAAAACGGTAGCTTTGGTAGGTTTGGAAGGCCTTCTGAACCTTTTGCTCCAAAATGCGCAAGGTTTGGCAGACTTTAGAGAGATTCTCGTTTTCATTAGCAAACCTTCTTGGTGAATTCGAAGCCTACCGTTTTTAAGATTTTTGCATTTGATAGTGAAATATATTTCCGTCTTTGCGAAGTCTACTGTTTTCAGAATTTGGTAAGTTTGGAATTACCAATCAAACACAGCCTAATTGTCCATTGCCAAGTGTCAAACTTTTCCCGACCCAGTTCCCTTTTCCCCTTAGGTGTTTTCCCCTCCTCTCTATCGAGGCACTGTTGGCTGGCTAAATCCAACTAGACCCAGGTGTCTTTCATATAACTAAATGTTGTTCTCTGTTTTAGCAACATAATATTGCGCTGCCTCTTTGTATATGCCAAAGAACATCCTCACATTGTTTACAAGCAGGTAAGAATTGTGCATACTGATTCTTTACTTTGAAGTTTAATTCCTTTACTGTTGCTTGTTACCTGTTGGTCACGACTACCTCTGGTAGATTTGTGGATAGATATCTCCACTGTTCTCTGTTGTATGCTTCTCTCACGCATTTGCTCATGCTCCTTTGCGGCCACTGTTCGATGTCATTAACCCATGTTCTCCGTGGACGTCCTCTTCCTCTTTTGCCTTCTACTTTTCCTGTCAATAGCGTTTTTTGTATTTTATCTGCTCTCATTATGTGCCCAAAAACCAAAGTATCTTATTTTGCTCTCCTTTATTTCCAATTTGAGGGATCTAGTTGTTTTGGCTAATTCTAATACTTTTTTATTCGTCATATGCGCTGTATATGGTATCCTTAACATTTTCCTATAAATCCACATTCCAAATGCTTCTATTTTGGCCCACGCTTCTTTTGAGATTGTCCATGTTTCACTCGCATACAGATAGGATGTAGCACCTAACAAGCCTTTTCTTAGTTTCTAGATTCAATTTTCTTGATATTAATGTATCCTTCATATTCATAAAATTCTTGCACGCTGTCTCAATTCTTCTTCTTATTTCAGTGTTTTGTCCTTTACTGTAGATCTCGAATATGTACCCAATGTAGAGTAAAGAAAATTCTCTCGTTCTTTAAATGTATGTTTGGCAGCTACTTAGGAATGCTGGAACGGAAACAGAGATCACAGAAATTTCTTCCAGAACCATAGTAAGCTTAGCAGAAAGTACGAATGTTAAATTGGTAGATTTATAACTGGGATGGGAATCATGAAGAGAAATGTGGAAAGAACGGTAGCGAAATTATTGGGTTTTTTCATTAGTTGTCTGTGTACCAAGGCCGCCTACCTTGTTTGTGTGTGTTTTTAGCCCTTTTCTATTGCGTACTTGCTGTCTTGTCTTGCTATCTTGTCGTTCTTCAATCTTCAATCCAGATTACGTAAGAATAATTTTGCAGTTTTAAATTCAGATGCAAATGTAATACATTATCAACGGTCACAAGAGATGACCACAGGGATCCAGACAGCGGGATTTTTGAATATACACGGATTAAACGGATAGCAATTGCTCTGTGTACTATGTCACGAAACAGTACTGTGGATAAATAAAATTAGTACGAGGTAGGCGCCCTTGAGTGTTCCCACTGAAAAAGATCATCTATCTTTAGGGAATGCATGAAATACTTGCACCAGTTGTTTACGTACTCTGGGAAAATTCACAAAATGTTAAAGATAGTAAGGAAGATTTGCAGTAAGTGATTTAGTTTTGAATTTACTTATTACACTAATCTCGACATAATTTCTTTCAAAATTTGGACATTTACAGTACAGTTTGTTTACTGATGAATTTAGAAATTTTGTGATGCTGCGGGGCACTTAGCTATTCGGAAACTTGTACAAAATTTATCTATGCTTTAACAAAGACAATATCCCAGGTTTTGATTTCAACCAATATATGCAAGTGATACACAGCAACGCAATCTGTAAATCACTAAAATTTTGTTTTCGAGACCACTCCCACGTATGATTATCACAATTTTCTACACCAAATTAAACGATTTGAATAAATTAGTTTTTGTCGTTCCGCAGCTGGATGTGACTTTCAAGTTAATTGCTGCACGAAGACTGCTGAGCTTTTTGAGCTTTTGAGATTTTGAAGATCTCTCAGATTTTTCAATGAATTTTTGAGATTTTTCGAGATTTTCAAAGATTTTTGAAGATTTTGGGATTTTTGAAGATTTTTAGGATTTACAGGATATTGTACGAGATTTTTGGAGTGATTTGCCCCTCGTTTTTTAGCGTTGCATTTTAAAAGCGGTCTGTAGTTACATTGCTATCACAGCATTGAGGTTGAAGGAACTAGTCAGACCTTGCAAGAGATTTGTGACTTTAAAATGCACTCAGAATCTTTTGACTCTTCTTTTCGATTAAACGCATGTGCAAGATGAAGAAATCAAGAAAGCCGTTTCTCTGAAGTTGTTATTTTATGTCATTCTTCATATTTCAGGGAGGTGATTCTGGTGTTGAACGATCAAAAGTACCTTGAACACGATGCGTTGTAAGTATAAAACTCCGTTGTTGTTGGACTCTATTTGATTTGATTTGATTTCACATGTTTAAGGAGGGTTGCCCTTCAGCAATGCTGATTTTCAAGGGGCCCTCCACTATAAAAACTTACAAAATTAAAATACTATAGAAAAACTAATGTGGTAGGTTGGCTTAGTATAGTGGTTAGCGCTCTCGCCTTTTGTGAGGAAGATCGCAAGTTCGAGCCTTTGGCTGGCCGCCTGGGAGTGGATGAGTTACCAGTAGGGGTGGTCTGATCGGCTTCGGTAATGGACTCCTTATGGGTCCTTCGACCAGACGATATACTAAAAAAAACTCTCGTCCATTTTACACGTGACTCTTCTATGTACTACGTTGACGAATGCTTGATGTTGCTTGTATGTTGTTTGCACATTTTCGAAGTTTAAATGGTATTTGGAAAGCTAATTTCAAAAGTGAAAATGTACAGTGAAAATGTTCGTTGTGTCGAGTAGTTTGACTTAAATACTGTTCAAGTTATCATGGTTTAACTCTGTGAGGAAGGGAATTAGAATTTCTTCTTGAGATAAACCTAGCACGCAGGCTTGATAAACCTTGCTCGACTGGCAGTTACTCGCTTTTGTATGTGTTCCTTCAGCAGTTTGTTCCTCCCTGTTTCCCTGTGCCTCGTTTTCCTTGTATACCTGTGTCCTGTAAATTTGAGTGACAGTGAACTGAAGAAAAGATTCTTTCTCCTTCTCTTTCCCTGACGCAACAACAATAACCTTCACGGGCATAGGGACACAGGGAGGAAACAACTGCTATATGAACACAACTACCGCGTTTCTTAAAGCCCATGTTGAAACCGTTCAAGCCAAAGACCCGAGGTTAATAAGCGGTTTAAATAGTAAGTGTAGTCGTGAATATGTTTACACAATGCTTATTGAAGTTGTCGTTTGTTAAAGCGTCATTTGTTTAGTAACACAGAATTTTAAATATGACTACACGGCTAAAATTTATCTTTCTTTTGTCCTAATAGAAATAATCTTTGAAAAAGGATAAAAAGTTTCACTTTAACGTTTCAATCAAATTTACTGTTTATTATTTGCAGCTGTTTATTCAGCCAGATAATGGACACATTAGAACCAATGTTCGTACATCACAGACCCTTGGAGGATGATGGCAGCAATGACAGGCAAAAGGTGAGAAATTCAATCAAATTTAGGTGATAGTGCAGTAGCAACTGCAAGAAGGCATGTGCTAGACTCACTACAAGAGCTCCTATGTTTCGCTTCATTTTTTGATAATCTAATAGCACCCCAAGTCCACTTCAACTATAGAGACTCATGACCTTACAGCTCAACTCTCGGAGAGAAGGAGTAAATCTCTTATGGTGATTAAAAGTTCTTTCCCAGGCAACAGCAGTGGGACTAGAAGCAGCGACCGTTGAACATCGCAGGCATGAGTATTTTCTCATTCATTCATTCATTCATTCATTCATTCATTCATTCATTCATTCATTCATTCATTCATTATTTTTAAGTAAGCTGGGAAGATTTCTAGTTATATTACAGCTAATTTAGGCCTTATGACGCATCCAGGCATGGAACCCCTAGTTTAATGTCCCTTCCGAAGGACGGCGAAGTGAGTTTCTTGGTCAGGCATCTGGAAGGTCACCCATCCGGA
>REGM01000139.1:502020-535314 GCA_004194415.1 Aurelia aurita | reverse complement strand
GCCTCGTTTTGACGCCACTATACAAATGTATAAGAAAGTTACCGGAAGTGAATATTTCGGTGTTGTCGGGCGTGGTTCCACTAGGTGCAACGGTGTAGCTCTGAAGCTGCGCGGAACAATCAAAGGTTCCTTTGTTTCAGTTGGATTCTCGCGATCTGCTTAAAAAATACTTTGCTGCGTACTGAAAAATTTCCAGTTAAAGTGCTATTGCCACCCAGGATCTTTTGCTGGTACGCTGCAATCTCAGACTTTCTGAAAATGAAATTTTGCCTAAGCGGAAACCATGGATCCACAGTGCAGTTGTTGACCTGATACAAAAGCTTGACTTTAATGGACTTTTCTGTCAGTGTGGATCCATATTTTCCGCTTAGGCCAAATTCGATTTTCAGACAGTCTGAAATTGTAGCATGCCCGCAAAGGACCCTGGGTGACAATGGCTCTTCAACTTTAAGAATTCGAATGATAAGTGTCTCAAGGATGGAAACAGAATATTTACCTTATTCAACAAAGATGGATTCTAACTTTTATTTATTCTTTTACGGCAGACCTCAGCAATATCGAAGAAACTGACTAGAATCCAGAACTTCATGTTGAAAAGATACGATCATGAAGTATATTCGCGTTTACAAGAGCTTGATATTGCTCCACAACTTTATGGAATGTAAGTTTGAATATTTACTTCTTTGCTTGCTTTCTCCTTTCATCAGTTAAGAAAAGATGTTTTCAACATACCGGGTGAGTCAGAAAAAACGTGGGGTGTTTGCCAGTTTTTATTGATGCAGTTTAATTTGCAAATTCGTTTCTTTAAAGTTCATTTCCTAGAGGAAAAGCTAACTTAGATATGAAAATGGATTTGGTCGAAATCGGTCTTTCCGTTCCAGAATTACAAACGATTTTAGTAAAATGGTGTTTCGCAAGATTGATAAAATATACCTTTCTCTACCAAAAAATTGAAACAACGCATGCATTGTATTAGAGCACAAAAGGAAAAACTAATGTTACTTATGGCGTATCCCTTGCGGACTAGTCATTCAAATTGTCATTGTTAGCAAGCTGAAAGTTCTTTTACCAGCGATACTTTTCACCAAAATGGCTATATCACAAACTCGCAAATAAATAAGGAAAGAAATAACCGATTTTAACAAAATAAATTTCTATAACTAATTCAACATTTCTTCTGCAATATAAAACTTAAACACTCCCGATTTGACTTGTTTTTCATCAGAATATTGCTTGCTAAACGCCCCACGTTTTTTCTGACTCACCCGGTAGAATTATTCTTCCCATCGGTCCTCGCATAGTTATGGTCCTCGTGGTATCTTTGAAGGGTCTTGGTCACTATGAATATTTGCCGAGAATCATAGCGGAACCAGATGTTTGGTATTTGTGATGTACGAAGCATCTCCCAGGGGAGTGCTTCGTTATGTGAGATAAAGTAAAGAGTCTCTTGGTGCCGCAAACTTGAAGATACCTAGAGCAATGCACGCAATTGGGATTTAGATCCACATCATATCGAGGCAAAGGCTGTATTTAAATATTAATACAGCACTATATACTATTTTCCCGCCAACTTACTGATTCGATTAATGAGAGGCATGTTTGTATAATTGCCTAGTGTCAGTAGAATTAGCAGGAAAAACAACATGTTTTGATAGAAGCCTGACCAATCATTCTGGAGGGATATGTTCCTCTCTTATTAAAGCGTCGCATCTAAATTTGATGTGTCGTGCCTTAGATTTCTATTTCCTGGTATTGACAATGAAACTATTGCAATTTTATTCCAAGTTAAGTCTCCACTCGCGTACCGTTCCAATCAGCTGCCAACTCAAGAAATATAATAATAGAATAGAATAGAATAAAATAAAAGATAATATGATATAATATAATATAATATAATATAATATAATATAATATATAATGTAATATAATATAATATAGTATAATATGATATAATATAATATATATAATATAAAATAATATAATATGATATAATATAACGTAGCTTTGTACAGGATAAACATTCCAACAATAATGCTGTTATCAACATGTGTCCTTTTCAAGTAAATGAAAAGAAAAAAAGCCTACAAAACCCCTAATAACACCTAGCAGTATTACAAAGATCATTTGAAAGTTTCCGTTGACATAAATATTAGACATTTTTAAACCAAAAGGTTTCTTTAATAGTTCTTCGTAATGGCTGAAAGATTCAGCTTTTCTAAGGTCGATTGGAACTTCATTGTAAAGCCTTGCCCCATAAAATGGAAGGACTTCCTAACATATCCTGTTTTGATACTGGGAATCTGAGCTGTGTGCGGCCATACAAGGTAGCGTTGACATGTGTTCTTTCCTATTTGCAATGTTGGTCCATAAGTGCCTTATCGAAGGGCATCTTCCCAAAGCTGTTTCCATCTTGATTCTGTACGATCGTTCTTGGTACATATCTAATTGACCCCTTTAATTTCTTCACAGCCGCTGGATACGATTGCTGTTTGGAAGAGAATATTCACTGCCCAGTCTGTTATATCTCTGGGATGCGATGTTTGCAGATGGCATGAGTTTAGATTTGGCTGATTATATCTATATCGCAATGCTCATGCACATTCGTAGTTATTGTAAGTATTAAGTTATATAACTAGTATATATATTAGTTACTGCAGAATTTTAATAACAATTTTGCCCCTCAAGAAGTACTTTTGGAATCACCTTGAATCATTACAATGTTGTCGAAATAAATGCTGCGCTAGGAATACTATTAACACTTGTCCGACGATATTTGAAAGCATTCAGAAGATCTGTTCTCAGATTCTTTCGAAAGAACAAATACGTAATTAGATCTGAAATGAGGCCTAAACCCCAAGTAATTTGCGCGCAAGTCCCCACTCGTGTGAAGCACTCTTTTATGTAACTGCGATGACGGCATCTGGTATTAAAATGAACATACCAAATTTCAAACTTATATTATCCGCCACTTTTAATAATTGTTTGCTTTCAGTTTTTCTTTGCTTTACCGCAATTTGTTTGACGTGGCGTTGAAGTTAGCCAGTCTGATCAGCTGAAAATGTAGCTCGCACGAAATTTAACACACAGTGGAAATCCGGCTGTAGACAATTGTTTCAGTGAAGTAAATCGAAGTTCTTTGTCAACCACTTGTGTTTAATAGAAGCGGGGGGGTGCTTATTTCATATTTTGCCTTTGAGAGGAAAGGCTTATTTGAGAGGGGAGCTTTAAAGAGAGGGGGATCTAAATAGAGCTTTTACGGCATACTGAAATAAATTTGTACAGCGTGAAAGAAGCCTTTTTAGAAGAACATTTTTCGATTTTAATATAAATCTGTTTGGTTCACAGTGTTGAAAAATGATTACGCGACCAGTTTGATGCAACTAATGAAATATCCAGCTTCTACTGACGCAAAGATGATTCTTAGAAAAGCATTGTCTTTAAGAATGTCAAAGGTATTCACTTCCTTTTTTCAATTGTTGATCTGCTCCTCTAAGTTTTGTCTATAAATTTTCAAGTACCTTATTTGTGAGCCGTCTAATCTTTAAAATGGTGCATGTACAGTGTTCTTACATCTTTCCTTGAACCATGCGCGATAGGCAGTGGCGTCGCCAGGGGGTGTGTGTCCACCCCAGTTCTCTCGTTGTGGTATTTATTCATAAGCAAGAACGGTGTAAAATGGCTGGGTATGCCTTTCAGAACTCGATTCCATGCTGTCCACCCCACATTTTTTGGGCTGAAGACGCCCCAGGCGATAGGAAACGAGTTTGGTGTGTTATTCACATGTAATTTATGAAATAATATTAATTAGCATTCAAAGTTACCTTGGTCTTTATTTCTCTCGCCTTCTGCTTGTTATTCAGCTTGAAACAGTCCTAAATGAGCCCTCTGTAATGTGATCCTTCCGTCGCCATTTTGTTTACCAACTGCCAAGCTGTCCGCCTGCGTAGGGGTCCGGTGAGAACGAAGGCGGACTGCTTGGCAGTTGGAAAACAAAATGGCGACGGAAGGATCACATTGCAGTGAGCTCATTTAGGACTTTTTCAAGCTGAATAACAAGCAAAAGGCGAGATAAATAAAGACCATGGTAACTTTGAATGTTAATTAATACTATTTCATATATTACATGTGAATGACACACCAAACTCGTTCCCTATCGTGCGTGCTTATACTGAATAGTTTGAAAGAAACTTTTGCTGGTGTACCGCAATTCTATTGTTGCAATTTTTTATATCTTGATTATCTTTAGAATTGCAATCCTTTTTATACAAGATGACTAAAAAAACTTGCCCCTATTTTGTAAAATCATACCATAATCATAAAGTTGATTTTCTAATAAGTAAAAGATTGAAGTATTTTTTATATTTTGGTAAGTTTAAATATAATATGCGACAAAAGTCTCTTGGTAAATTCAAAAAGTTTAAAAAAATCAGTCTTGGAGAACAGTCAGCAAATGGCCGTAAAGTTTTTAAACTTGTTGGATAACAGAAGCATTATTCTTAGTCATACTAATAATTTTTTTTCGTTTTCGAGTCCCAAAAACCTAAATTTCCAAGCGTTTTAACATCAATGTTTTCCACTCGATAACTTAGGCCTGTTATCGTTTCAACTTACAGTTATACTAGCTGGTTAGCATTGTTAAGGAAGTGTTCCTCAGAGTTAATTGCTAATTGTGCAATTTTTGGAAATATTGTCCTCCCTCTCAAAGAAACGAATCATCGTCTACCACCAACCTTGCTTTCTGAATAATTGAGTTTAAATTCACGAAGAAGCCTTTAATTTAAAATAAGAACCTTTGTTGTGATATAACTTCTTTCTGCGATGATTTTAAGAGTTTTATTCTCCTGTGCATGGAGTCCATCTGTAACAGATTTTTGCTGTTATTGTTTTTCCTTACTTCTTTTTTCTGACACCCTGGGATATAACGAGACTAACGCGAAGTAGGAACATTAAGTTTGTTGGGAGAACGAACAATACTGATTACATACTTTTAATCTATCATCCATTTTGTTTTGATGAAGCCGCAGACTGGAAAACCGAAGAAACCAACAACCTATGCAACAACGAACCTCCACAACAAGCGAATCAAAGATCGAAATGCATCATTAAGGAGAAACCTCAGCGAATCTTTAACCCAGGAACAGAAGGTTAGTTCATTCGATTCGTATTCCGCGAAATCACCACGAAACATTTTTCTCTTTGTCCATCATGTCTTTAGAAAATTTTATCGTCGATTCTTTTATTGTTTTCTGTGTTTTTGAGACCGAAAATTTTAAGAAACTCGACCATAGCTCAAGAAACTGAAGACTGATAAATTTACAAAAATTTGTAGAATCTAATTCTGGATTTCAGCTAAAGATTAAGTCATAAATCTTCAAAATCAGTCCAGTGTACGATTTATTGTGGCCTGTCAAAAGTGGATATGGTTTTTAAATCCCTAAACGGTGATGCGCCGTCCTATATGAGCGACATGTTCACTAGGGTAAATGAAACAACCTCTCGATTACTGCAGAATTCGAACATCAACCTTAGAACTCCAATGTTGAGGACATAAACTGGTCAAAGATGTTTTTCATTCAGAGGGGCCAGTCTCTGGAATGGGCTGAAAGCTGAATTAAAAGGAGCACCCACTCTGAGAAGTTTCTGGGAAAGGGCTGATGAAATGCCCTAGGCATAATGATATGCTGTTGTATATATGCACTCTTTTTCTTTGACTTTTATTAAATTATATTGTATTACTGTAACTTCTTTGATTTGTAATTGTATATTTATTGCATGGCCCCCTGTAAAGCAGTTTTACTTTAACTGAGGGACTACCATGCCTAAAAAATTGAAAATGAAAAAATGAAATGAAAAAATGATAGTTTTTTGGCGCACCCGTATATAGCTAATTTGTAATTGACAGTTGTAACTAGCCCTTCTACTTGTTGAGTAGTCATTAAAAAGTGGATTGTTTTGTCTCACCCGGTGTTACTTCTTATTACCTTTGTTCGTTCGAAGAATCTTTTAAATTGTCCGATGGAATTGTGTTCTTGTTAAAAGGTGTATTCCATATATACTTTGAAACTTGGACCTTCTGTAGTATCTGTTTAATTCCAGTTATTGTGGAGACTTGAGTATCATTTTTTCAGTTGAACGATCTTCACCTTTACAGCAAAAACAAGATTAATGAAAGACAAAGGACAAGAATATTTGTCCAAGATTAAAACGTTCCCGAACAATATGTTTTAGATGTCATTTTACTGGTTTCCCCAAAATATCTCACTGTTTATGTTAGCCTGGTTAAACGCCTGTTTATGTCAACCCAGTTGTTCCCGAAGGTTCGCCTGTTGGCAACCAGAATTTATCCAAAGACAACTCCGAATTCTTCAACGCCAAAATAAAAATCCAACAAACAGTCAGACAGCAAATATTATCTCCCCTCCTACAGATAACGATTAGCTTTTCCTCTTGAAATCTCTTTCCTCACTCCATGGGCGTTAAGAAACGCGGTAGTTGTTCCTACAACAGTTTTTCCCTCCCTGTGTCCCTATGCCCGTGCCCTGTGCCGGGTCTTCCTTGTATCCATGTGTGCCCGGTTTTCCTTGTATCCCTGTTTCCTAACAATTTTAGTGACTGAACCTTCACGGGCATAGGGACACAGGGAGGAAAAAGCTGTTGCAGGAATAACTACCGCATTTCTTAACGCCCATGCTCGCTCACTCTTGCAACTCGCTCTGTTTCACAACTACTTTTTCGATCTCTCTGACGAGGGTTATGTTTAGATAATTATAGAGCATAACGAGGGGCTCTAAGGGCTTTCACATTTAATGTGTTTCAATTTACTAGTTTGCACATGTTCTTGGCTCAAGTAAACATCAGATTGCTAAGAAAGTTGGGCCAGCAAAATCAGCTCAAAAATCTTCTCAATGGTACGCGCAAACAACAGATGGTACAAATAATAAGGAAGTAGAGACATCAGAAATTGGCACAAAGAGGGAAGTTTTTGCTCAGGAAGTTAACAGATCTAGGACATGGTCAGCGGAAAGTAAGTGAAATTCATGTCACCTTTGGTGGGAGTTAGGAATAGACCTAATCGGCCAAGGTTTGTTTGCACCCATTTCAAGTCAAGTGATCAATCTCTTGATTAAACATCTTTTGATTTCTTTACGTATCTCGTGCCATGATAACTGGAGCCATGGTTGCAAAAATTAGAACAATACTAAAACTTCTCAAGAGCATGGTCACATAACTTGAAATGGGTAAACAAACCTTAGCCGATTGTGTCTATTTGCAGTGGTGAAACTGTCCCTCGCCTTCATTTATCCGTGTCATTTACTAATATGTTTTAGATGCCTGCGCTGTTTGGGGGTGGCACTCAGGTATGGAACTAACTACCAGATAATTTTGAGATTGCTCTAAAACATTTGGCAGTTAAGGAGAAAATGTTCATTCTTTTCAATGGCCGTTCCACATGGACAAAAATGGTGTAAAACAGTTAAAGCTATGCCAAAATGTATGTGCATTGAGCTCACTGAATTCAAGACGGAGTGTAGTTGACAGCCCGATACCTAATATATAAAAAAACGGTTGTAAACAATTTTTTCATAGATTGATTACGATGAGTCCCAGTAATCGCTCATCAAAACGAGATTACTAACACCAAACGGAGACCGCTCATACATAGTTTGAGCGTTCATCAATCTACGGCTCTATAATCAGTTTCATGGTTCTAGTTTTATTGTTTACATTCGAAAATATCCAATACTAGAAGAAGTACGTTCAGAAATTTCACTAATGCAAGGATGTTTTGTTAAATAGCAAAAAACTGTTCTTTCTTCATTAATAATGCATTTCCGTACGTGTTTGTCATGTTTCTAACTTTTGGAGACAGGCCAAAGATTATTAGCATTGCATTTTTACGATTTTTAACGTGTTTGATCTGCCAAGCAATAATCTTCCTCTGTACAAGCTAAATTAATCCATCCCAGCTACAAGTTTTCCAGCTTGCTTGAAATGCATTGGCCATTTTTTCACTGAATTCTGGTAATCTGATTGGTGTGTGGGAAGCCACTCTACAATGACTAAAAGTGTGTACTCTATTCAGAGTAAAGCTATGAGTGTTATGAGACCGGAGTGATATCTAAAATAAAGAACGCAGGGAAACAAGGATGACAGTAATCTGTCTCGGTAAAGCCATAAAACTAGCTGCTCTCCAACGCCTTCAAGATCGGGCTTGTTCAATAATAAAAAACGCACGAATAAAGGATATCTGGTCGGCTTCCTGGTTAAACGTAGAAAATCTTTTCCGTTACGATCGGAATGTCATTTCACTTTCCTTTGCAGTTATTACAAGAGAATCATTGATGGAAAAACCAGAATCCAGAAGACCAGATAAATCACCGAGAAATGTTGTTTCTCAAATATCGAATGCAATAGGAAAGCATACTGCTGGGTTATCAAATGAAGTATTATCAAAGTTTGCATCAAGAAGTAAAAATCGACCGAAAGAGCCAAACGTTTCGCAGCTGGAAGAGGTTGGTTGAGTAAACATGCTTTGCTATTTGTATCATTATTTTCTCAGTATTTGTCAGATACTTGTCAGAGCAAATCATGAACAGAGGTGATTGTTTACTTGGAAGCCTTTGAAGCTGTGCTCTGATAAAGTAGGCAAGCAAATGAACTAATTATTTCATACTCTGATCTGATCACATTCTGTCTCGCGACTAGTCAATGATTATTCTCTACTTGTCAACATTTGTAACAGAATCAAATCTATGCCGAAAATATGTCATTTGATACTTTTTGTAGCTTTTTTCTAGTGGCGTTCTTAATAGCTTTTTCTTTTTCTTCGCAGGATCATGAAAGATTGCAAAAGCAAGTTTCTCAACTGCAATCAGAATTCGATCGATTACAATCATTGTGTTTATTCTGCGCTGGCAAAATGGACTCATATCTAGGTAAGCTTTGTTTTTTTTCCAGAAAATGATGGTCTACCTCGTAACCCAATGTTTGATCCCAATAAATTAAACGGTAACGTCGATTAAGCTCCTGTATCAAGTTAATAAACGATGGACGTGCCCAATTCGTCTTGAAAGAAAAAGAAAGAACAACTTGTTTCGAACAGTTTCGATTCATGAGACGTACTTGACCTTGCGTGGCCAAAACTGGCGAAAATTCAAAATAGAAAATAGCCTGGCCAAAAAACATTCAGCTATCCAGCAGCGAGCTGTTGGGAACCAATCGTCCTTTCTTTTCTTTCAAGATGACTTCAGCAAGTCCAGTTCGCATACCGGATGCAAGAGCACGGTCTTATATACCGCTCAATAGTTGTACATAATTGCTCAATACTCAATAACTGCTCAATAATCTTACATATCCATGCAATGAAATTTTAAGAGTGCCAGTGAGATTCACATTTTAATAAGACCTCTGTATTCCACTTAGAACGCCGGTAGTGCACATTTCTGCGTCACACCTGAGACTGCTTCGACAAGCTAACTGGAAGCAATGGCGGAGGAGGGGGGAGAAGGGGGTGCAGGCTCCTATGAATCTATTTGATGATTAGAAACAAATACCGTGGAAACGCAAAGATTCTGCATGTGCCAGACATGGCCAGACAAACAGTAACAAAAAGAAATACTAATACTGATTATGTGGTCGTAGTTATCGCTATTGATAGACTGATGGACGCTCAAACTTGACAGTTTGAGCAAACGATGAAAAGTGTAAAAAGTGTAAAAAAAAGTATTGTTGTTGTTGTTGCGATAAGTAGGACTATGTAGTGAGTCTAAGAAATACTCACAGCTATAAAATCACTTATGTTTTGTTGAAATTGATGATACGATAAATTAAGATTGATTACGATTCGTTATTTTCTGCCATATTCCAGCTGTTGCTGCTGTAGCTTTTCGTAAGCAAATATTATCTTTCATACCCGTATTGCGTTCATGCTCCAAGTAATATCAATTTCCTTTCTGAAGGATTCATTGATACGAGCATAAACCAAGAGCCTTCAAGCAGTGAAGTCACAAAAACTTGCATGAGTGGACTGAAACAGGTAAGTAAGCATCCTTCATGTTTCTGAAAATGATTGGCTACCATGCCAGATATTGTTGCAGGTTTGGAGGAAATTAACAACTTTAAAAGGTTTTGCTCAACGTGACATGACCAATTTGTTCGCTGATTGCTACATTACGCTAATTGATTTGATTTGATTTGATTTGATTTGATTTGATTTGATTTGATTTGATTTGATTTGATTTGATTTGATTTGATAATCTTTATAGATGATGCCCTAATCACCAAGAGGTGCTTTTCATGGGGGTCCTCAAAAAGTAGAAAATTACAGTGTGTAGTTATAAAAAAAATCAATTAAAAGTAAACGGCCTTAAACCTAATGAAATCTTACACAGTTAAAAGCGATGACTGTCTCTCAGTAAAATTCAAAATTGTTCATTCCAAAAAAGTCTCTCTTTGCGCTCTTGGTAGTAGCCTTCGTCACAGACCATAACGAGGAGGAGTTATGGTCTGTGCGCTGGAGTCACTTTTGTTGTCCCAGTTTCACAGATATCTTGTGAAATCTCTTATTCCATGGTTATTCAAATAATGATATTGACTTGTCTAGCGCTTTGTTTGTTTAATTTGTTTATACTGAAGTCGTTGGGACAACAAAAGTGAGTCCATCACACAGACCATAACTCCCTCTGGTTATGGTCTGTGACGCAGGCTATCTTGGTAGTAGATGCCTTAGAATTCTTATCATATATCTTGGGTGTCATCTTCCTGTTTAACATGGGTCAAAAGTCTCAGCTTACTGGGAAGTCTCGAATAGGCGGGAAATCCCTGCCCATGCAAACAGGCCCCTAGATTCTAGAAGTCTCGAATAGGCGGGAAATCCCTGCCCATGCAAACAGGCCCCTAGATTTTATGAGTCAGTTCTCATTTAGAAATGCTGATGGGCCTGTTTTTCCTGTCCTAACGAATAATTACACGTCAAAATGCAATGTTAATGGCAATGACGGAATTTAACCATAGTTACATGGGCAATGAAGTTAATTTCCCCCTGCAATGCGAAAATACTAATGAAATATCTTAGTATTTTAGAAGCACAAGGTTGTTTTGCGAAGAAGCATCTCAGTACTGCTATAAGCTCGAGGGGGCCTCTCCAATATTACTAAAATCTAGTTTTCTCCTGTAACCTCGTTGTCTTCTATTGTCTTCAAATCAAAAATCATTGTTTGCAAAACAGCTTTAATTACCTTGCGTTTGTCTTTTCCAGGTAAGGGACATCTTAAGCAGGACTTCTGATCTGAAGATTTCGACGGAAGCGTACGAGCAAAATTTCTCATCAGTCGACAAAAATTTATCAATGGCATTTGGTGACATCCCGTATGAAATGACCGAAGAAATGCGAGGTGAAAATCTTACACTGGAAGGAAACGAAAACTGTTTCTCCGAAAACGAGCCAATAAATCAAGATTTGGCAGTAGATTCTGAAATGATAGCGCAGATTGCTTCAGATTCAAGAACAAATCAGCGGATTACTGTAGATAAGAAATCAGAGATTGCGCAAGATTCACCTTCAGATTCACGGGAACATGCTGATTCAGACGGATTCGATTATTTAGGATACGCGCAAGATATTAATCCAGACAATCCAAGCAATTCATCCAGTAACAATTCAGGCCGCAATTCAGCAGCAAGCAAATCTGAATCTTCGACTCCATCATGTGCAACGCCTGAGCCTTGGGGATATCTTAGGCCTATTGACTCTCCAGGTGATTTTGAAAAGGAGTTATCGTCCATCAAGGACAACTATGGGACAAGATCAAACGGTAAATCAAAAGAAATTGACGAATTTGGGACTGCTTTAGAAGATGTCCCTCTTCATAGGGGTAGTTCTACTTCAAAGTTTACGGAAAATGATGAATTAAATAGTTCTTTAGATCCCTTGTCCGCATTGGAACAGCATTTTAACTAAGTAAAAATAACTGATATTTTTGTAGTAGAAATGATGACGTGGGATTATTTTTTGTAAGAGAATCAAGTGTTTGAACGGAACACTTGAAAGAGCACGACACCTGCAATTTGCAGAGTAATTTAATACAACATAATTTAGGCGTCGAATCTTCGCAAAACTTTAAAATCAATCGTGTAAAATATTATTGCCCTATTCTTTCAAATGAATTGCTCGAAGGGAACTTTAGGTAATTTGCCATAATCCCAGAGAGAACAGTTTTGAAATCATCATTACTTTCAGAATTACAGCGTTTTTTTAATTTATGCCAGTTTTGAAGTTTTTACGTCATCAAATTGCTAAATCTTGAACCATAAAAGCTACAGATTTTTGCTTACTACGATACTGTAGACCTTCAAAAACTGCAGTTTTCTGGGACATCATATTTATTTTTCTGATCAGTTCAGAATTTATGGTGCTTTTAATGTTTGTCAAAACTTTATATACGTCCTCTCATACATATAAAAACGATTTAATTCTAAAAATAATGATGATATCAAAAATGCTCTCTGGAATTATGGCAAATTACGTGAGTTCCTTTAAAACATTTCATGTGAAAGAATAGGGCAATATCATTTCACGCAATTAATTTTAAAGTTCTGCAAAGATTCGACGCCTATTCTACGCAACATTAAACTAGATAGCTAAATCCGTAGTTGCTTTGAAAATCTTCATGTTATAATTTTTGGTCATAGGAAATCGGTATGCGAATTACAAAATAGAAATTTCTGAGAAGTTTTAGTCGGTCTTTCTATGCGTATGTCAATGCTGAAGAGTGGGTTAAGCGATCAGAGAGTAATTTTAACCCTCGACCGAGAGAACATGTATTTTTCTACGACTCTATCAACTGAGCTATACTGGCCACAGACTCTAGTACTCTGGGTGTTTTTCGTCAAAATTCCTTGCACTGTGCATTACTTCGACGTCCAGGGCATTGAGGAGAATTTGTGACCAGATTGCGCAGTTAGTAGAGCACTGGCGTGCATAGTCTCAGGACTCATGTTCAAATCCATATGAAAATCTATTTTAGATTTTGAAAAACACTTTTACTGGATTCGTTTTGAGTTACGCGGCATCACCTTTAGAGCCGCCTAGATGTTGATCATGCATTGAGTGAAACATGACGTAAATTCAAACGTGCGAGCTAACTGTTGAGAAAGACGAAGGTAGGCCAATAACAAGGAGGGAAGACAACAAGTTTTAGGTCAGCTTGAGTTCATTTTCAACTGCATTTGTTTGAATTACGGAGTGAGTAAAAATGTTGCACTTTATAGAAAATCACCAAAATCTGACTAAGACTACGTTCACACGATGCCGGCACATTTTGAAAACGGTGAAAAATGTGACGGTAGCAAAATTTCAGCTAGCGTTCACACGATACCGGCACAATTTGAAAACGGTAGAAAATTTGACGGCAACAAACTCATTGAAACCTCCCCAAGAATTTAATGCCAAAGAAATGTACCTACACCTTAAGAATCGATCAGCCTCGTTTTGAAAGCGTCAAAAAATGTTCCGTTTTCATCGTTTTCAAGTGTTCACACGATGCCGTTTTCAAAATGTGCCGGTTAGAGTTCCGTTTTCAAAATCTACCGTTTTCAAAATCTGCCGGCAAAAAATGTGCCGTTTTCGTGTGAACGGGAGGCCTATCCGTCACATTTTTCACCGTTTTCAAAATGTGCCGGCATCGTGTGAACGTAGTCTAAGTTACCAATCTCTTGTTCTGTATTTGTTTGAAGAATCAATTAAATTTGATAGATGATTGTTATTTTGCCCTACTTTGAGCAATAGTTTTATAAGACATGAAATCTCTAGCCAGAAATCTATGCAATTCCTTATGAAAGTTCGAATCTTACACGACGTAGGAGCTCCATCAAGGACATAAGAAAAGTGGTAGTGCGGCATTCGAGTTCGATTTCGGAGTATGCTTCGAAACCAGGTAGCTTCTGAAAGCAAAAATACAAATTCAAACCTATCCATAAGACTTTGCAATAAGTATAGAATCAATTTGGTCTTTGAAAAATATGCACATGAAGAAATTTTCATGATCGGTAATATAATCAAGTTTTTGATCATTTTTCAAAAGGTGCAAGTTTTTTAGACTCGCGTGGTGGTTCCCACAGCTCTTGGAACCATATCCTAAATATTTTTAGTTGGCGCTGGTAATTTCAACCTTCAGATGGGATAGAATAGATAGCATGTCTTCCTAACCAAATATATATCTTCGTAAACCCTATGGTGTGAAATAAAACCTTTGGTCAAATGAGATAAAGGTCATGTTTTGAAATTTGAATAATGATATCAAATAACAATTCTTAATTGTAACTTTTACTAGTTTTGAGAATCCATTAGTCTACCTAGACTCGCTGCTATTCTGATCGAAGTAAACGAGCAAAATTCTTCCAAGACGAATCATACCGTGTCTTTCACTGGAACGTTGCTTACAAGTGTTTGGAGCTTACCTTTTGAGATCTAATCATCGGTAAGCAAGTTTATATTTGATTCAATCCACTTAAAGAATACATACTTTATAATCGGAATCAAAGTTCAACTAAATTTGGGTTTAGAAATTTCGTTGTGAAACGGACCAATTTATTAAATATTTTCATCGGAAACTAGCCACAGTAAATCGTCAGATGGTTGTCAGGCAGACTTGTAGGAGACGAACATTTTTAAGATATGGTTCTGGTGCTTGATGCAATTTTCTAATTCTGTACCACACGAAGACTTGCCAAATCTAGGATCTTCGTTTTACATTTTGCATTTTGCAGCTCAAACGAGCAAAATGATTGAATTTTCACACAACGACCGGGACTTTAAAGGCAAAGTTTTTTTAAGATAGTTTGTCCCATGCGCCGTTTTTTTATATGGTTTTCTTTGGAATTGTAGGATTAGGGAAAGCGGAAGATGTTGAGAAAATCTGTCAGTAACTAAAACGAGATTCGATGCCGCAAACGCGTGACTTTGTACGTCAATGGTCTTACCAACTGATTTCCTTCGCCATGGATTCTGCAAGAGCAGACTTCGTAGCAATAACATCGGTTGCTTTTGATTGGCACGTCATTTCAAAGCGATTAGCGATTGTAAACAAAACGATTTCTATGCCGATTAGTCAAGCATTTTGTAAACATTGCAGACCGCATAAGATAGCTCGATGGCTAACTCACTCACTTTGCATGCGAAATGCAGAAGCGGTATCAAAGGAAGATATAAATATATATTGAAAGAAGAAGGACAGATGTAAACATCTGCTCTGCTGGTTCACACTAGTACGTTGAAGTCGTTGGGGTCGCTGGAACCATAGTCATGCTGGGACGAGCGTCCCAAAAGACCCAAAAGACTGAATGTGAACAGCGAAAATAACCTCCCTAATGACCCTGACGACACCAACGACTGAGGTTTTGCCATTCACATTCAATCTTTTGGGTCTTTTGGTAGTTCGTTCCAACGACCCCAGCGACTCCAGGGACTGCAGCGACGTAGTGTGAATCAGGCTTTAGTGGCCATAGAAGTCCCTTTGTTTGCATTCACTTATTTTCTCGTTCAGATTTTGAGTTAGCAGCATTTTATATAGCCTGTGTCACAGACCATAACGAGGGGGGTTATGGTTTGTGTGATGGACTCACTTTTGTAGCCCCAACGACTTCAGCAATCAGCATAAATTAAACAAACAAAGAGCTAGACAAGCCAATATAATTATTTGAATAACAGATTTCACAAGATCTCTGTGAAACTGGGACAACAAAAATGAGTCCATCACACAGACCATAACTAATTTCTCCTCGTTATGGTCTGTGACGCAGGCTACATTTTATAGGGGGTTTGGTATAAGCCGATAGAAACGCTTATTGACGATAGAGGGAACTTGGTTAGAAATGGCATTGAGACAGGTATTGAATAAAGCTGAATTTACAATAGAGGCTAGATGATGCTAGGTGTGTTGTGATGAGGCAGAACCGCAAAAGCCGTAGTTGATGCTGGAAGCGTTTCTACAAGCAAGTGGCACCAAGTCAGGAATTATTGTCGATAATTGTGGAACGTTTTAATGCTGAAAAATTGGATTTAATCGTCTTTTCTCTATTAGCAAAGAAGCCGTGCATCATAAGAATCGAGTCCAGAAAAGTTGTGAACTTTCCTCCAGCCAGAGAGTTCATATTTTAAAGACCAATTGTCAACCATGATCCTTTGTGCGCGAATGAAAAGCAAGACGAATAGAACGTAGGCCAGAAACGACTTTCAGATAATACGAAAGTCCACTTTGGCACCACGAAGGATCATGGGTAGCAATGGGTCATTAAACCTTCCTCATTTTTGAATGATCAAAAGGGCTTTGCCAGTAGTCATTTAGACTTGCCCAAGTCTATTTCATGANTGAGTCCATCACACAGACCATAACTAATTTCTCCTCGTTATGGTCTGTGACGCAGGCTACATTTTATAGGGGGTTTGGTATAAGCCGATAGAAACGCATATTGACGATAGAGGGAACTTGGTTAGAAATGGCATTGAGACAGGTATTGAATAAAGCTGAATTTACAATAGAGGCTAGATGATGCTAGGTGTGTTGTGATGAGGCAGAACCGCAAAAGCCGTAGTTGATGCTGGAAGCGTTTCTACAAGCAAGTGGCACCAAGTCAGGAATTATTGTCGATAATTGTGGAACGTTTTAATGCTGAAAAATTGGATTTAATCGTCTTTTCTCCAATAGCAAAGAAACCGTGCATCATAAGAATCGAGTCTAGAAAAGTTGTGAACTTTCCTCCTGCTAGAGAGTTCATATTTTAAAGACCAATTGTCAACCATGATCCTTTGTGCGCGAATGACGAGCAAGACGAATAGAACGTAGGCCAGAAACGACTTCCAGATAATACGAAAATCCACTTTGGTGCCACGAAGGATCTTGGTTAGCAATTGGTCTTTAAACTTTCCTCACTTTTGAATGATTAAAAGCAGTGGCGGACTGGCCCACCGGCCCGTGGCACCCTTCAAAATATGGCAAAAAGGGCCCCCTTTTTACTGAAAAAAAGACAAATTGTTCTCTTTGATGTCCTCTTTCGAATAATGGACATCTCACTATACACGCCAAAGCTCTGGTATTGAGGTGGAGTCAAAGGAGTCAAATTTGAACTTTAAAGAATAATATTTTAACTTTGGAAGCACCAATATCAATAAACATGGCACCTATGTTCAAGTTAACTTTTCAGGATTAACTTAAAAGTTATTGCGACGTGATTGGAGCAAAATTGGCATCGCTAGCCCTGATCAATCCTGTTACCTTTTATTTAGAACACCCGGTATGGTATACCGCGTGCGCCAAAGAAAAGCTATCCACTTTTGACAGACCACGATAGATCGTTCACTGGACTATGATTTTGAAAATTTATGACTTAATCTTTGCTAAAATTCATAATTAGATTCGAGGATTTTTGTAAAATTTTTAGTCTTCTTTTTCATGAGCTGTAATCGAGTTTTTTTTAATTTTCGGTCTCGAAAACACTGAAAACGATAACAAAACATCGATTTATTTTTCAAAGACTCGACATGAATGGACAAAGGAAGAACTTTTCGTGGTGATTTGGGGATTTAAAAATCGATTAGTTATAATCTGCAGCACGAGCCTTAGTTCAACGTTGGGAAAATGTAGCTGTATATTCTTTTAATGAAGAAAATGATGTGGGATGCTAATTTATAAAAAATCTGTTACAAAATGGTCAAATTCTATTTAGCACTGGCAAACAAGGGATTTTTAGAAGTGCTCTAAGCCAAAGCAGAAGGAGTGTCCTCAAAAATTTTCCTGGGGGCTTCGTTCCCAGACCCCCTCATTTTAGTACCTCCACTTAATTTGCACGAGCCATGCCGCTGGTTGCAACGAAATTTTCTCTTGACCACACCCTCATTTTTCAGACCACACCCACTAGGGCCCCCATAAGTCCTCCATGGTCGGTGAAAATTCTGAGCCAGTCCGCCACTGATTAAAAGGGCTTTGCCAGTAAAGTCCAGTGAAATCTTCCTCAATTTCCCTTTGTTCAAATAAACCTTTCTCTGGTCATGGCCGTGAGATAAAAAATCGATGGTTGACTTCGATCGCCAAGTGGAAGCCACCAGTCCTTTGTGCACAAATATTTATTGCCTTTTGTTGTTTATGTTGACTCTGTCCACACCATTAGTGTGGTTATGATAATCTAAGCATTGACAACGGTCGAATTTGGATTATAGGCAAAAATTGTTTGATTAAAAAGGACCTGTGGCCGCAATAAATGCTGTGTGTACCACTTGCAGTAAGAGCCATGAAGTCAGCGACAGCAAACTGTATTCTTTGAAGTAGTATCTACGTACTGTAGCTAGCACTATAGGACTTGCCTGATCGATAATGTGAGAAACTCAAAGACCGATATGGACCTGGTAAGAAATGTATTACAAAATCCTAGCACCTAGCGTCCACCCTCTGTATAGACAATATAAACAGCAGTATCAGAGACATCAAATGCTCACATAACTCTGACTTGCCTTTTACATTAGGTCGCTAGAGTCACTTCGGTCGTTACAGTCATTGGGAACGAACGACTCAAAAGACCCAAAAGCCTGAATGTGAACGGCAAAAATAACAGTGGGTTGTTGGGATAGAAACTGGTTCTATCCAATAGACTCAGTCATTGGGCCTCATTGGGTCGTCAGTGTCGTCGAGTCGTTGTTCACATTCAGTCTTTTGGGTCATTATGGTCGTTTGCTCCACGACCTGAAAGACTCAAGCGACTTCGACGACCGAATGTGAACTAGGCTTTAGTCATACCTATTATGATGCTATGCTCGCCAAATAGGGTTAAACTCAGGTTAACCTGGTTCACCTTACAAGGGCAATGCGTTGTGAAACGCGAGCCAAATTTTCGCAGCGTCAAGAAAAACGAAGTGTGAATTCAGCTTTAGTCTCAGTCTCAGTCTCAGTGACAAAGTGAAACTGGAGGAAACTGAACTGCAAGGGAGGAGTCCTAAGTGGAAGGAAGGGGAAAGCAATGCTCATATCAGGGGGAGCGTAGTGAAATCCGCAAACCAAGAAGGAATATGCCATTTTCGAGGATTGAAATGGAGGTATAAGAGGAACTAAGTTCCAAGATACAAAGAGCGTACGAGAGTTTTTAGATCGAGAGGATTTTCATAAATGTCTTAATATAATATAATATAATGATAATATAATATATCGATGCAAGGGTATGAAAAGCTAAAAAGCATATGTAGCCCTATTTAAAATTTCGGCAAATAACTACAAACTTATTCGACTCATGCGTATCGTACGCTTTCTCAAACTCCAGAACTGAAGATAATTTGACGATGGTAGCTGGAAGGTCATTCCATTTATTTACAACTCTCTGGGAATACAATTTGTTGTGAAAACATCCCGAAGATGAATGAGATTTTTGGGCTGTGATTCACCCCAGGGAAAATCAACGCTTACCCCCGAATTCGCTTGGACAAGTTGGACAAGTCAAACGTAATTCTTCGGTTTTATCTTCAAAGTGGACAGTTCTGTTGAAAAGCTTTAGGCAAACAGGGTCCTTATTCAAGAGCAGTAGTGGTACAGAACCCCCTACAGAACATTCAGCACGAGACTCACAAATCATAGAGAAATGTCTAAAAACTATAGAAATAAACTAATTTACCTGTAGATTTGGCTATGCTTTATTTTGTACTGATTGTTGCATATTTTATCAAAAACCTACCGAACACTTTTATCAAAATTCTGCCAAAAAGAAGCTACATAGTACCAGATGACTTGTATTAAATTCAAAACTTTTTCGTCTGTCGAAATATGAAAACCGAAGTTGAGGTATTACCATGGTGCTGTCAAAGGATGCTGTAGTCAATGACAACGTGATCCCATAAGTGATACAATATTATTGTGTGGGAATGCGTAATTCTTTACAAACTTATGCCGTTGTTTGATTGTACATGCAAAATGGAATTGTTGACAATCTAAACAATGCACCATGACTAATAAATGATTGGTTATGCTTCATATGAAAGTTGAATGAAATGTACATGAATAAATGATTAGGATTCTCTGCGCTCTCCTGGGTTGTGCATGGTCAAATCATTTGAATTTCAACCGCAAATATGAATTGTAAATGATAAATTTTTCATTGCTTCGTAGATCTGCTAAGAGTATTAGCTGTCGTTCAGAGTGTCTGGAAATCTTCACTTACCTTTCAACTGTGTTTATCTGAGATAAATATATCTTTGTTTGACCTATTGTTGGTGGAAAACAGGACACGGAAAGCCATCGGAAAGTGGAATTATAAGGGCCTACATTCATCGATATGCTTATTTTCTTGCGTTTTGCTTGCAGCTCGTAAATACCCAGTTGACATTGGTTAACTTTAGCGACATCCAATTAGTATTATCAACAAGTGGAGTTTGAGGGAAGCACGAAAAACAGATGGGCCAGTTACGGAGCTTGTTTTTCTGGAGAGCTATTTTGGCAGAATTTTTAGGGACGGCTATTTACGTGGCATTGGCGTTAGGCGTGTCATTGACATGGGATGGCTACAAAGTAGATGATCATTTGCGTGTTGCACTATGTTTTGGACTGGCACTTGCCGTTTTATCATATATGTTCATGCCAACGAGTGGGGGTCACCTGAACCCGGCTGTGACGATTAGCTGTGCCATTGCAAGAAGAATCTCGGTGCTGCGAGCTGTTGCATATTTATTTGTGCAGTGTGCAGGAGGTATGTTTAAATTTTTGTACTACTGTTGTACAATCGATGTAAATATTGATTGGTTATGCTTTGTGTTGCACATTATGCACGGAAGACAGGAGACAAATAACTGAGTTGTTTCTATCGACTTGGGCTCATTTCGCCCTATCATTAAGCTGTTCATATTACTTTTACCGTGTTTTTCGCGGTTTTTCGTTCCAAACCTTTTTATAGGCGATCTAAATGGATAATCTGGAATAAAAAAGTTGACAATCCCAGCCTTATTATTATTAATTCTTTCATTTAAAGTTGGCTAAGTAATTATAGCTATAATGGCTAATTAAGGCCAACTATTTACAAAAATATATACAATGCTGTAAGAAAAATATAATTTACAATAAAAAACCTAAACCAGGATAAAATGTTTTGCAACTGTTTTGCATAATCTGCAGTTGCAGGCTTGGCATTTATGGGCTTTAATAAATCTTTTGAATATCTGAAGGGAGTCTGAATTTTTCAGTTCTGGTGGTAGTGTCTCCCATACTTTTTCCCCCATAAATCTGACCGTATCGATTCCAAGGCAGGTTGTTTTTGCCTTCGGTAGTTGTAGTTTATCAGAACACCTTAGATTGTAAGGCAGTTCTTTTTCCTCGAAAATTGTCTTCATGAAGCTAGGATTTAGATTAGACTTTGTTTTGTAGATCTCCACCATCAGCAAACAGAAAGTAAATTCGACCTTCTTAAAACACAAGGGGCGTCGAATTGACCTTTTTATAAATTGTTTACAGTTTGAGGCAAAAGGCTACAAGTCCCAGGAGGTGGTAGATCGTAAACAAAGCTATTGAAACCACAACTGTATTGTCATGCGGAGGAGCGTACTGGAATGAAGTTGAAGAGTAGTCGAGTGTCGAGTAGCGATTTTGTTAGTGCGATGCGGCAAGTGCGGCAAAGTTGAATTAATCTAATTTTGTCGCATTGCCGCGCTTAATTAATATCTGGAATGCGTCAAGGACGACGCTTCAAGTCTGAATTGCTAGAAATACCCCCAAGTGGTACGTGTTATAGAGCCATTCAGTAAGACTCTCAAACCGACTGTACACCCCTGTTAGGCCATAATAGGAGTACCCCCTGACCCCCTGGTCCTCTTGTCCTTGCTTTGTTAATCGTTTCGTTCTATCACCGTCGATAAAAGCACTGACTTTATCCTGCACACTAAATTCAAAATACAATCTTTGCACCCAAACATCCCATCTATTATTCATTAAAAAAGATATAACATGATTCATCCTGATTATTCCAAGTTTATCGAACTCATGGTTGTATTCAGCTTGCATTCACTGGTTGTACAAACATGAAAGTACGCTCTTAAATGATTAAATTGTTGTTCTTCTTTGGTTTCGTATGCATTATAGCCCTACGAACAGGGACGCCGGGAGCGATGGTAGGGCAAGGGGGGCAGACGAGAACACAAGGGCACTCGAGACCGAAAATTTGGGGGGTCCGGGGGTACTCCCCGAGAAAATTTTTGCGACCACGGCCTTTTGATTGGCAATGCTATTAAGAAATTTTAACTAATTTTAATAATGTTCTTGTAAGATCATGGGTATGACAAATGTAAGTTATAATGAAAATTTGACTTTGGGATCTAATTCATGATTTTCGTTGTATCTTATTAAGGCTGTCAAAGAAAAATATTGTTTTATTAATTAAAAGGGCACTTATGCCCCCCTTGCCCCTCTAAGAAAAGGGCAGGAGGGGCGTTTGCCCCCCCCCCGCGCCCCCCTCTCTGGCGTTCCTGCCTACGTACTACTTAAAGCCTCGTGGATTATATTGAGGAGATAGCAAATATAAAGTAAGAGCTGGGATTCTATGGCGGATTTAGGGGGCAAATGGGGGCAACTGCCACCTTCAGGATGAAATCTCAGCTTGGCGCCTCTATCCAAGGAGTGCGCCCCTCGTTGTAACACTAACATACTTGTTTTGATTGTTTCCATCAGACTTTGGCAACAATATACAATTCAGGCGTTATTTAATGGAAAACCAAAGAATGTTCCTAACCAGGGATCCATAAAATTTTCGCACGCCTTCGGCGCGCTTTCTTTCCATTCTATCTTCAACGCCCTCCCTGTAGGGTAGCCCCCTTTCAACTTGGGGCTGGATCCGCCCCTGATGCTTGCTTCGTCAGTAATGAGTCCAAGAGCTCCGTTAAGAGGTCCGTCTTCTCCTCCTCTAAAGGCCAGTTTCCAGTAAGTGGAATTTTCCGAGCGGGCGGACTTTTAAACAATCAAAAGCCATTCAACCTTAAATTTCTATTCAATTGCGAAGCGACATTTTCTGTCGTAAACAAAAGAATTTCCGCCCGCTCGGAAAATTCCACTGACTGGAAACTGGGCTTAAGGGGTCGGAGCGGGGTCGGAGAATGTGGTAGAAACTGACATAAAGACCAATGTAGAGTGAACCGACTGCATTAGCTTAAATTTTGTCTATTAGCTGCAAGTATAGGCCATGATTTGTTCACTCTTGTCTTGGTCATCCTTTATTCTAATAAACTGTTGGTAATCAAATCTCGTTGCTCTATCACCGCGTGAGTCAGAAAAAAACGCCCACTATTGGAAAGGCTACTGCTTTCTAGAATATCGAAGCGAAGCGATGCAATTGTCTTCTTTCATAACTGATATATTCAATTAGATACAGATAGAAATGTATCTGGCTGAAATAACCCTCTTGAAGTCATAGGGATTTTCTCGAGAATTGCCTAGAGGATAACTTAACTTAACTCGTGCTAGCACATGTAATTGTCATTGCTGTAAGGCTAGAAAACCGACAAAAATTATCATCATTTTTAGCCGTTTTTGAAGGTTTTCTCTTTTCTGAAGAAGCCTTCCCAGAAAATCTCCCATTAATTCCGAAAATAATGGCCGAGATAAGCCAGGCGAATTTTCAAATCTGAGTGAAGCTGTTTGAGAAGAGACAGTAACTAAAATCTTTCTGAAATTAGATGTCACGTCAAAATGCCCGTGAATAAAAACAATTGAAGAGTTCTGGATGAGCAATATTGCGTTATCGCAAATCTCACGTGACATCTAATTTGAGACAGACTTTATTCAGTGAACAGCAGCCTTTCAAACGGCGTAGGTTTATTTTGACTTACCCGGTGGTAGTGCATCAGATTCTCAGTCGAAGTACAAGGAATTCCATCGCAGACTTCAATTAATCTCAGTGTAGTCTGAAACTATGTTGATGATGCAATCAAAAAAATCAAAGCAGCAGATCATTCTCGGCTGTTAAAACTCGATTTCAAAATTATGATATCAATCATAACATTAGATACTACATAATACATTCAAATACTACATTGAGATGCTACATTTACCATCAGCCATAAAATCATCAATGATAAATAACAAATCACCGATGGCGGTCTTTTGAGGACAGCAAAGTTTTCAGGAGTTCTACGATACCGTCGAGCTTTTTGTTTGGTAAGCAGAAGTCTTTCGATTTTTTGGTTGATATGACGTTTGTGATGACGTTGCAACCTCAACCTAGCAGAAATATATAAAGTGATGCAAGTTTAAAAATGATAGTGATATATAAAGCCCGCTGTATCGGGTGAGTCAAAACAATGTTCAGTCGTTTGAAAGCCTGTAACCCTTAAACCATTTTTCAAATTCCTATAAACTGATAATACCTGTGTGTACCTATCATATCGAGTTAGATAAGAAAATTTAGTTTGTAAAAATCAGTCGTATCGTTCTCAATTTACAAGCGATTTTATAAAAATTGTTCATCTGAAAATCCTTTAAAACAGGCCTAAAATCCTTGATCAAATTTGCCAGCAATCCAGCCGCATGGTGATAAAAATAGAGAAGAAAGGGCTGAATGACAGCCCCAAGTTTATACCACTATGAAGCAGCCTCTTTATATACCCGGAAAATGTTTAAGCAAAGAGACAGACGGATAAAATTTGATTATGATAGCTACATTGCTAGCAAATTTGATCAAGCATTTTAGGCCTGTTTTAAAGGATTTTGAGATGAAGCATCTTTTTAAAACTCCTTGTAACATGAGAACAGCAAGACCGATTTTGACAAACGATACTTTATTATCTAAGTTGAAATGTTAGCTACACAGGTAGTATCAGTTTATAGGGCATGATTACATGGTTTGAGATCTACAGGCTTTCAAACGTCCAAACATTTTTCTGACTCACCCGGTATGTTCGCCAATCGCCATCATCAATAAACAGTGTCCCATCCTTCTTTGTAGCAATCACTGGAGCCGCCATTATACATGCAATGACACAGCCAAGTAGAAGAAAGTCACTGGGTGCTCTGAGTTTAAAGAATGGTACCACATATTGGCAAGGATTTGGGATGGAAAGCGTCCTTGGTTTTATGATCAGTTTTGTTTATCTCTCCGGTACGGATCCTAACAGAGAAGATACAAGCTTTGGTCCCGGACTTGCGTATGGTTCTGCAAATATAGCCGGACATCTACTGGCGGTAAGCGAAGTTATCTTTATAGTTAGTCTTTGAAGTTATCTTCTCTCTACGGTATCACGATGTTTGACGCGAAGGCAGGGCCGTAGGAAGCGGCTGATGATTGGGGGGCTATTGTTCTTAAAATGAAATACAATGCAGCTAATTTATGGTTCTGGCGTAGCACCGTTGCTGTCAAAATTATTGTGGGGGACTCAAGCCCTGTTCTGTGCAATAAGGCTGAAGTTCTGCACAGGCCTACGCTGTTTCTCAAATTTCATTCTACATTCTACGATTAAAAGATCTTAAATTAGGGCACTTTTTGTGATGGTGGAATCTATCAATTTAAATCCTTATAGATGTCAGATGAAAATGCCCGCGAATAACAACAATTAAAATGTTTTGCAATGAGTAATTTTGCGTTGTCACAAATCTCACATGACACCTAATTCGAAACAGACTTTAGTTAGACATAGGGTAGGTCGTTGATTCGAAATCTCGAGGTTCAGTGGCGTGGTGGCTCCAAATTGGCTGGGGGGGCACAAACCTATTTTGGCGCCCCCCAGAAAACTGTGACAATTGTCTGTTGTACAACATATCCAGACTTTTGAAAGCTAATTCTTTCTTCAAACAATGCGTTGAAACCAAATGATGACAATTCCTTGGCAGCCCCATTTGATGAAACAGCATACAGTTTGGGGGACGGTTAAATCTGGGTGCGAGCGGAGCAAGCAAAAATTTTTGAGACCACGCCCTTTAAATCGTTGGAAAATGCCCCTCTTGTGAAAATTCCACCTTTTAAATTAGAAAAAGGAACGCAATATAGAGAAGCTTCTCGGGCAAATTTTTGCAATTAGAGTATCAAAATCTCGAAAAAATGCCTTATTATATAAAATAAACTACTAAAAATTGCATGATGGAGTGCCTTACTTTCTCTTTTGCACAGCTGGCGAAAATTGATATTCACGGGGCTTTGGCCCCGCGAAAGTAGATTTAGCGATTCTAAATCCCAGGAGAATGAAACTTCAGAGTGAAATATTCAGCTTCAAGAACACGATTGATACACTAACGTCGTTGCAGTGAGGCAAGGAATGTACAAATTATATCAAAATCCTAAACCACCTTCCTGAAGACAGAAGCCCACAGCACCTTCGATTCTATTTTCCCACATTGTTTGATTTCAAAGAAAATCGGTTGTGGAAGATATTCCAAGATATTTTTTCTTGAGCTTAAGCTTGGTTCACACTAGAGCAAAAACGCGCTAGAATTGAGATAGAGAGAGTATTCTCTATGCACACTTTAAACGTATCTTTAGTGAGTTATTGCTTCCAAACGTAATTACTTTACATTTTTAGAGAGTTATACTTTTTGGTTCCATCCAAATTCCAAACATCTTCAAAGGAGCCTATAAAATCTCAAATTGAGACAAAGTAAGTTCGACACTTTTTTCCTCGTATTTCCAATGCATTCTAACGCTATTTCACTTTAGTCTGAACCAAGCTTACGTTCGGGCTTTTTGCGCCCTCTTAAAACGTTGGGCGCCTTCGGCGCCCCCATCTTTTTTACGTCGCTGGGGGGGCACGTGCCCCCCTGCCCCCCGGCCACCACGCCACTGTCGAGGTTACTGCCAAAGAAAAGAAAGCCCAAATCATCTTACGTGCAAAGCTTTTTAAGTCTTATCTGTAAGCTTTGTATACCTATCTGTTTAGAAGAAAGCATTATCTGGATTTAGATACCAGTGGGAATGGTCTGCCGAGTTTCATTATTGGACCACTGGGGACATTTTAGCAGAAGAATAGTAAAGAACACAGTTATTAAACAGGATGTTTCTGCTATGATTTTAGACTTGCTCCAAGTCTATTCTGTGGTCTATCAGCGCTCAATAAAACATTATAACTTCTGCGGGGGCGTAAATCGTGACAAGGACGCTGCGAATGAGAAACGAGAAACGAAAGAAAACAAAATTCTCGTTTCTCCTTCCTTTCGTTTCTCGTTTCTCCTTCGCAGCGTCCTTGTCACGATTTACGCCCCCGCAGAAGTTATAATGTTTTATTGAGCGCTGATAGACCACAGAATAGACTTGGAGCAAGTCTACTATGATTTATGCTCTTTCATTGTACACTTTTGCCTTAACCGAAATGTCCTCTCTCATTAGTTGCCATACACATCTTGTGGTATGAATCCAGCCAGAGCATTGGCTCCTGCTGTTCTTATGACTCACTGGCCAAGCTATCACTGGGTAAGTGCAACAGACAATTTAGACATTTCAGATCGTATACCTTAGGCTACCTTTTGTAGCGTCACTTTGATTTAGCAATTTTAGCCAATGTTTGTACATCGCTAAATTTAGATGGTGCAAAGATATACATTTTGCTAATGTTTCATTTTTCACTCGTGTAGTTAGTTTACACGCAATACGCAATGTAAAACATTTGCTTTCATTTCATAAACTTTTGAAGAATGGCTGAAACGTTTGTGGGGACATTGCTTCTCCAAAAACTCTTGATAAGAATTCAATTTATCTTAAAAGACACTTTGAATTCATTGTATGTCTACATTTATGTCATTTATGAGCCATTCGTTAATGTCTACATGCTCATTTTGCACATTATGTATGAACTCTTCCGTACCGAGGTCTTCCAGATACATAGTCAACAAGAGTGAGCCTGGGCAAGATCCTTGTAGAATTCTTCATATGACATCGAGAGCTGTTGAGACCGATGGTTAGTGAAGCGAAATCTGCTCAAATTTGTAGGGTATGAGAATCAGCAACAATAACTGGTTTGGCTCAACCATTCCTTTATTCAGTAATGGTATCAATCTATTGAGCTACGGTGTGACAGTAATATCTTGGCCAAACAAGCAAACACTAATTGCCTATCATTTGAGATTTGCTTGCCATGCAAATTGTTGTCAGTTTGGCCACGTACGTAGAGCAAAACATTGCTTGACAAACATCTTTTGCTTGTGAAAAGCAGAAAATATTTGTGAACTTCTTCAAAAATATTGCTAAACAAACTCTGCTGTATTCTGTTTCTCAAGCAATGTGGTCAAACGGGGAAACATTGTTTGGCAGGCATATCTCAATTGTTGGCCAGGACTTGAAGTTCATCCTTGCCTATTTAAGGACTACCTGGCACTAATTCTTTATGGATTCTCTTACGTTTGATCGTGCAGTTATGGCCTATAAGATCATGAACAGACTCTGCCCAGAAAATCTTTGGAACAAATTCCAACAAAGATCACAATACTCTAGTTACAATACGCGATTCTGTAGAGATCTCCAGATTCCAAGGTACAATCTAGAGCATGCCAAAAAAGGATTTTCCTACTCAGCTCTTAAGGTCTGGAATGAAATCCCTATAAGTATCAGGGAGCTTCCCACCTTGTGCCAATTTAAAAAGCAACTAAAAATACATTAGACTAGCTGAAAGCCAATTAAACACGATTCACTGGAAGAACAGCACCTGTAATTAGCTTAGAAGTTTTTTTTGTATATGATATTAATTAATAGATCTGTATGTTTTGTATTATTAAGGCCCCGTTTACACGATACCGTTTTCATTTCGTATCGGATTGGGGGTGGCAATCCGGTATGAAAATGTTTCTGTTTACACGATACCGTTTTCATTTCATATCGGATTCGTTTCATGCCACTTTCAGAGCGTTTTCATTTGAAAACGCGAAAACGGTATGAAGCATATCGGATTGGTGCGCTCTCGTGTAAACAGAAGGCCAATCCGATATGAAATGAAAACGGTATCGTGTAAACGGGGCCTAAATAGTCGCTGGAGGGATGTTGAAATAAATTAAAATGAAAAACTGAATCTTGAGAAAGGGCAATTTTCAGGTTTCCGAAAAGCAAAGAGATTTGCCTTTCTGAAGAATAGATTTCATGAGATTTCACACCTGAAAATTGAGTGCATTTGATAAAATCAAAATAAACAGGGGGAGTAAAACCTTATAGTTTGGTTGGCTGCGCAGAAGGTATGAAATATAATCTTGAAGCTGCCAAAATCGCTTTCTCGTTTCAAACCTTTATCCCACACTGTAGCTGAAGGGTTGTATCGTGTATAAAACATTAATTATATCATATATCATATCATATATATATATATCCTTTGTTCTACAATATTTGGTTTTGCTACTCTTGTAATTTTCCGTTGCAGATATATTGGGCGGGACCGATCCTTGGTGCGATTGTGGCTGGATTGCTTTATGTACTGATTTTTGCCATTGCTGAAGACTCATATTCGGTATCTGAGAATATCACAGCCAATGATTACATCATCGAGAGACCAGCTGGCCTTCAATCAGACAAACTGGGATCAAATGGTGGTTTTGGAAGCACTAGCATGTAAAATGCTAGCCTTTCCCAAATCTATTTTGCTAAAGAGCCATTGCCACCCAGGGTCCTTTGCAGGCATGTTGCAATTTCAGACTGTCTGAAAATCAAAGTTGGCCTAAATGGAAAATATGGACCAACACTGCAGTAGTTGACTTTTGTTGACTTTACTATCCGTTCAACGACTGCAGTGTGGATCCCACTTAAGCCAAATTTTGATTGTGACTTTCAGACAGTCTGAAATTGCAGCATGCCCGCAAAGGACCCTGGATGACAATAGCTCTTTAACTCCGTCTGACCAATCCTATTCCGCAGCTTCCAGATCCGCAGCTCTACCTTTCCGTGGCTTCGGAGAAAAGAGGAATGCTGGAATTGTGGATCCGAGAACTGGGGAAGAGGAATTGGTCAGACCTGGTCAGACGCACTTCACGAAATAGACTTGGGGCAAGTCTAACAAAATGCTGATTTGGAACATTGTGATCTGACAGCTAATTCATGACAGCTGAGGGCTGTGTAGCCCAATTAGGACCAATCAGGATTTGGCTTTATCACTTATGCTGAAAGAACAGTTGTCAAAGTCGGTCTATCTCGAGAGCTTCTCAAATTTTTAACAGGGCATAGATGCCAAATCTTTAATAAAGTTGGTTTGGTGTAAAATTCTACCGGTATGACCTATTTCTTTGAATTAAATGGCTGGTAATTCTACTGTTAGATTTTCATAAATCTTGAACATTTTTTCAAATTACATTTTCAACTCATTTGAGGAGGTGAAATCATCGAAATTCTAGTCGTAAACCAGAATTGACTTGTGGTTGATAACATATTGTAGACATTCATAAGATATGCTTTTCTTGACAATTATTCTATGTTCCTTCATAAAGTTCAGAAATTTCGATTGTTTTAATTTTTTTTTTTAAATTTTTCTTGATTTCTTGAAAAAAAACCCTCTAAATCTGAAGATATTGAAGATATCTGAGAAGTCCACAACCTCGTCCCCATGGCCCAAAAGGAGGCTGTTGACATGAAACTGGCCCTCGGAACCAGGTTGAGAAGTCCAATGGTAGAGTTATAGCAAAGTAGCTAAATTTTATTTCAAGCCATTCAATTCAACGAAATAGGTAAAAAAAGTTCACACCAACCTTTTTAAAGATTTGGAGCCTGTGCTATTTAGCAGTCTGCAGTATGCTGTTGTTTATCTTCGAATCTTTATTAAAGCAAGTTGTGTTAAATAATAATAGTGATAAGAACTTAATAGTAATAAGAACTTAATAATAAGGACTTGCTAAACTTTTGTCCTGATAATATTTTGGGGCTGTGTTTAAAAAGCCTTCACCCCTCTCCGGATACTGACCACACCTTATTTTGGCTGGTATGGTATGTAATATACAACTTTGCCTAAGTTATGCCTAAGTAGGAGAAGGGATAGGAAAGTCTAAAAATTTGCATAAGTTATTTTTTGTGCAAATTATTAGCACAAAATTAATTATGATTTCGTTTCTCAAAGCAATCGACGAAAATATCGGGAATATTTAACAATAGCAACAATCCCAGACCAATATTGGTCTTTACGAAGAAGATTTCCCTCAACAGATCTTTCCAAGTATCTTTGCAACCAGCATACCTTGCACGTGCGATCTTGGTGGCCATTTTCATGAACCATGAAAATGGTGACAACAAAGAGACCACAAAAGGATGCATCCCGGGGGGGGGGGGGGTACTTAGTATATTTTTCCGCCGGGGACGTGCCGTTTTTCAGGGTATCGTTTTCGCCTCTTTTCTAGCGCCGGGTATCGAAAGAAGGCAATTTTTCGAGAGCCGGTTGTCAAAAGGGTGCATTTTCTTAAAACAGGTTGTTGCTTGGCCAGATTTTTACGTTTTGGAGTGTACTTTTCGCCGATTTTTTCTAGAATCGGCTATCATTCAGAGGGAAAAATTCTGGAGCCGGGTAAAATGTTTGTCTTTGGTGGGCACACCCCCGTACAATTGAAAGTTAAGTACCCCCCCTCCCCCCGGGGAATGCATACACAAAGCATGCCAGTTGCAAAGCTTCAAACTAACTTGTTCTTTTTCCAAAGTCAAAGAGAAGAAAGTTCATACCCATTCTAGTTAACTTTTTCTTCAAACTCATTGTGGCTTTGAATGATTTAGTCTGGAGCTGTAACATATTAGTTTCAAAACCTACTTATAACTTCTTGTATCGTAGCATCATACATAATCGATTATTTAAAATCTTTAGATTGCAATTAAACCGTCATTTGTAATTTGTAATTTTTATGTTGATAATTGTTTATCATGCATGTAAACCAGGTAAAATTGTGGGTTAAATAATTCTTAAGTAGTCTAAGTTTTAATTCTTTGGAAACATTCTTTTTATGCAACCTTTAAATGGAACCCTAAAGATGTCTCACGAGCCACCACGTTAAAACCACAAGGGAAGTATACAGCGATAGAATGTAGCGTTGTCATTGGGATTGTTTTTTCATAGTCTTTTCTGTTTGTCGTGACAAAATCCACGATCAAAATGAGAGATGTTTGTTTCAAAAAAGTTTTTTCTGTCAAGCCGCCAAATAAAACATCGCCCACCAACATAATATTTTGTAGCACGTTTGACAGTAAAGCCCAGGTCTGAAACCCCAGTGTTTTTAAATCGTTTTATTTTCTAATTGCCGCAGATCCTTTTCCATGTGTATTAGGGATCTTAAATGCAAGTATTTCATCTGAAACTTCGATTCCTTTGATTTCAAATCTGCAAACTCGTGAAATTTGTAGTTTATTTGAATAAGCCCTATAATAAGTCTTCTAGTGTACCCGAGCTAGCACTCGGGCTAGCACTAAGGCCTGGTCTTTGGTTTATAAGTCATAAACTACATATCGTACAGGCAAATAGGGCCAAATAAATTTCAGATTTGAAATCAGGAGGAATAGGAGCTGCAGATGACACGAAGTTGATTTCCAAAACACCTCGGATGAAAAAGTTGCTAGAATTCCCAAGGGAGCTATCCATTGTTCTCAGGCTTGAAAATTCAATTGAACAAAAAATCACGAGTGACAAAACTCTTGGGACAGGCGAGGTTCACTGAGTCAGTCGAGAGTTGGGACAGGTTTTGGGGCACCTGGTGACTATAAATTTCCTCTACAAATCCTGCTCGATCCTATTTTGTGGAAAATTGCCAAGACAAGCAGGAAGTCTTAAATTTCCTCCGAAAATCTTTTGCGTGGAAAGGGGAACTCGGCACTTTGAGGATCCAAAGGGCAGATGCGTGGGTGTTTATTTTTGCATTGCGCAAAGATCCCACTATCCATCAAGTCATTTTTGACGCAAGCCAGTTTTGAAATATTCTGTCTGTATATTACTGTATTTGCTGAAACCATGCTGAAACATAGCAGTTAATACTTGGTGCCAAATTCTTTGCGATTTCGTGACTTCGCAGGGCCGTACCGAGGGGAGATTTTCTGGGGGGCCAAATGGTTGAAAGAACAACAGAAACAATAGGCTTGTGTCAATGTTCCATAAAGAAAACAGTGAAATTACAGATTTTAAGGGGGGCCAAGGCACCCTCAAGAACGATAGCCCGTATTGTTCTTGCTTCGTTAGTGTGTAATAATAATAATAATAATAATAATGATACCTTTTTTAATGTTAGTTTTACAATAGTGTGGACACTAATATACACTAACATGAAACAATTTTAGGGTGTGTTTGATTGGCAATTCCAAACCTACCAGATTCTGAAAACGGTAGACTTTGCAGAGACGGAAATATATTTCCCAATCAAACACAAA
>REGM01000139.1:450536-483947 GCA_004194415.1 Aurelia aurita | reverse complement strand
ATAAATAGGTAACAAAATAAATTTCCACGTACCTACGCCTGTTTGAGTGCTGTACAGCAATTGTACAAAATCCGCTTTCTAAATTCCTTTTTCTACATTTGCCCTATATACTGATCTATTAATTTTGCTCCTAGTTTTCATGACACAAAAATTGTCCTCATGGCGTTTGGAATGACCCTTGTGAGTAGCTTCTTGGTTTATGTTCTGAGTATTGCAAATATTTGTTCTAGTCTCGAGATCGTTGTTTGTACAAACACACATTTGTATGGCATATTCAGAACTGTTAGTGATCAATTTGTCTGGTGAGCAAGCCAGAGCTATGTTACGTTATAAGGTTGATGGTGCAAATGATCAAATTCATCAAATATCTTACGTGCAATGAGCGGAAAGCTTTAAATATTCTAAAAACGGGTGTGTATATTATTCTGTATTACGGAGGATTTCTGAAGGGAATGGCTCTCAGTTCTGGGAAAATTGTTGGAAGAGTTCTCAAGAGTAACATAAAAAGAGATAGACTGGGAGCTTTGAGTTCATTTGCGCAAGAACAGCCACAGGGAAAGGTTTGCGAAATCATAGAAGAATATACACCCCTGTCTAAGAATACAGAATTCTGAATACAGAATTAGCGTAATTAGTAATTAGTAGAATTCTGGCTATCAAGTTATCAGAAATATCGAATCTCAGTCAGCATCTGCTGTTGTCAGTTTTAATTCATTTCGTTATTTCGCACTTTTATACCCCATTCACACTGACAATTTTAACCAGCTTTATCTAAACCAGGTTAAATTTCAACCAATCAAAGGCATTCGATTTGCTGGATTCACCAATTAGAACGCAACATTCGCTAACCTGGTTTAGTTTAAGCTGGCTTAATTTGTCAGTGCGAATGGGGTATTAGATCATTGTACCAGAAACACTTGATTACCCAGTTTATAAAAAGTACTGTAATTTTTCTGCAGTGTTTATTATAGAAATTAATGCACATCTTTTATTTCCAGGTCGTTTGCACGTCTGTCATGTTATTTGCTTGTCAAACCAAGGTAATTATTTCTCCTCAATTATGTTTAGAATCTTTTGATTTTTCGATTTGTTTTGTGACTCATTGCATTGGTTTTTCCTTCATTCGTGTATAACTGTGTTTTAATTGTATGTACTAAGCCTATAATCATTGTTTTCGAGGGCAGTAATAGAAAATATTACCCCGAAGCCGCAAGTACAAGACCGAGCTTGCGAGGTGTTGTACAGAGGCTGATGGTTGATATTTTCGGTATTGCCTGAATATTCTGTTTTGGATCCAAAAGGAGGCTTCAAATATACTGAATGGATCTGTATAGTCTCCATCATCTTAACCGTGCCAAAAGCTTCGTGCACTCGAACGTGTCTCAAAATGTATGGACGAAGAAAAGTTAAAGACAATGAATGCCTTTATTTGGTCTCAATTTAGCTGTTGTCCTCAAATTTGGATGTGAACAACAAAATAAACAAAATCCACGAGAGAGCATCAAAAATCGCACTCAAGGATACCTCGTCAAATTTTGAACAATTATTGATTAAGGTGGAATCAATTACTATTCACCAAGGAAATATACTTGCTACGGAAATTTGCAAAATTTCTAATTGTTTATTTCTGTGATTTGCTCTTCGCAGTGTATAGATAACGTTTCTTTTGCAGTATGATTTCACAACATGTGGTGGATTGCTGTTTGTGCTCACGATATGTCTCCTTTTGTTTGGACTCTTCGCTGGTATTTTTATTCCNGCTTTAAATATTCTAAAAACTGGTGTGTATATTATTCTGTATTACGGAGGATTTCTGAAGGGAATGGCTCTCAGTTCTGGGAAAATTGTTGGAAGAGTTCTCAAGAGTAGCATAAAAAGAGATAGACTGGGAACTTTGAGTTCATTTGCGCAAGAACAGCCACAGGGAAAGGTTTGCGAAATCATAGAATAATATACACCCCTGTCTAAGAATACAGAATTCTGAATACAGAATTAGCGTAATTAGTAATTAGTAGAATTCTGGCTATCAAGTTATCAGAAATATCGAATCTCAGTCAGCATCTGCTGTTGTCAGTTTTAATTCATTTCGTTATTTCGCACTTTTAGATCATTGTACCAGAAACACTTGATTACCCAGTTTATAAAAAGTACTGTAATTTTTCTGCAGTGTTTATTATAAAAATTAATGCACATCTTTTATTTCCAGGTCGTTTGCACGTCTGTCATGTTATTTGCTTGTCAAACCAAGGTAATTATTTCTCCTCAATTATGTTTAGAATCTTTTGATTTTTCGATTTGTTTTGTGACTCATTGCATTGGTTTTTCCTTCATTCGTGTATAACTGTGTTTTAATTGTATGTACTAAGCCTATAATCATTGTTTTCGAGGGCAGTAATAGAAAATATTGCCCCGCAGCCGTGAGTATAAGACCGAGCTTGCGAGGTTTTGTACAGAGGCTGATGGTTAATATTTTCGGTATTGCCTGAATATTCTGTTTTGGATCCAAAAGGAGGCTTCAAATATTCTAAATGGATCTGTATAGTCTCCATCATCCTAACCAGGCCAAAAGCTTCGTGCACTCGCACGAGTCGCAAAATTTATGGACGAGGAAAAGTTAAAGACAATGAATGCCTTTATTTGGTCTCAATTTAGCTGTTGTCCTCAAATTTGGATGTTCTACGATAGAAATGTGAACAACAAAATAAACAAAATCCACGAGAGAGCATCAAAAATCGCACTCAATGATACCTCGTCAAATTTTGAACAATTATTGATTAAGGTGGAATCAATTACTATTCACCAAGGAAATATACAGTTGCTTGCTACGGAAATTTGCAAAATTTCTAATTGTTTATTTCTGTGATTTGCTCTTCGCAGTGTATAGATAACGTTTCTTTTGCAGTATGATTTCACAACATGTGGTGGATTGCTGTTTGTGCTCACGATATGTCTCTTTTTGTTTGGACTCTTCGCTGGTATTTTTATTCCCATTGGAGGCATCAGGGTAAGCAGATTTCATTTCAATTGTCCTGAAACAAGTCCAACGAGAAATATTAATGCCTTCAACGAGCAAAGCGTCGAATCTGTGAAAATTCTGGTGCAAAATGGAGACTCACTACATAAGTCTCAGTATCGCTCATTGAATTGGATGGTTAAATATTGAACGAATACAAGGAATCACGTCGTAAGTCTAGTGCAAATGGCTTTTACATCGTTCTTTGTACTGAATGGTTTGAACGGAAATTTCGGTATTATAGTATACTTCTACCCTTTGCTTTTTGATATCTTGAATATTTTCAAACTTTCAGCGTTTTTCTTTTTCGAAAAGAATTCATGCAAATTTTTGAAAACATTAAAAATCATCGTAGCTCCCAAATTAGTGGAGTAAAACTGGTAGGGTCTTCATTAAAGGGAATCTAAACATATATAAGCCGTTGATAAAAATAGACGAGCAAACACAATAGGCTTTTGCACACGCTGAACCATATTTGGGCAACTGATTCACGTCAACAGGAAATACTGATATCTGATAGGCTGGAATTTCAACGCAAGTGGCTTGAGGCATTTTTATATGCTTAGATTCCCTTTAAAATCATAGTTTATTAAGGTCTACAAGATGACAGAAAGCAGAAATCTGTCGCTTTCCTGGCTTACGATTTAGTAATTTGATGACTTTGCTACCTCGAAAATAGTTAGAACATAAAAAACGCTGTATAACTTGGAAAATGCTCAAGATATCTAAAAAGCACATGGTAGAATTATAGTTAGAGGGTCTGTTTCAACCAGCATGCTTCGCACGTGTCACCTCTTTGTTGTCGCCAGTTCCATGGGCCAAGACAATAGCGACCAACAAAGGCCAACCAAGAGATGGCACATGCAAGGCATGCTGGTTGAAACAGAGCCTTTAAGTATGTAAAGTTTCTTTCAAGACATTAAATCCAAAGGAAGATGTAATAGCCGTTTACAACAGCAGCCTTTTAAAGATTGAATGCCTATGATGTCTTCAACGTGCAACCAGCAAGCATCTGTACCTCACTATTTTGCCACAGATGCAAGCCCAATTGTCTTCTGAAAAAGGAAATTAAGAATTATTTGCATCTGCTTTCATTTAGTAAAGTTATGAAAATTTCAACGTAGAGAATTTTCAGTAAAAGCTTTTTTTATGAAATTATACTGGATCTTCAATCTACTGAGATAGTGGTGCTATAAATTGAAGTCGAAATCTAAATTTTTATCTTTACTTTTTGATGGAATTTTTTTTAAAGAATCAAGGTCGTCTGAAAAAGTGCTAATATGGCAATATCAAACCTAATTGTTCTGTATCAAGGGCTTTACTTCTTTTAAACTAGCCAATGTGATTAAAATTTTAAGCCCTGGCCAAATAAGCAAACATTGTTTGACAAACAGTTGAGATTTGCTTGGCAAGAAAAAAAATTTGTCCGTTTGGCCATGTTGCAAAACATTGCTCGAGAAACAAATTTTCTTTTTTGACCATCAGAACATTTTTTGAACTTTTTCAAAAACATTGCCCAACAAATCCTGCATCATGCTGTTTGTCAAGCAACGTTTTGTGACGTGGCCAAACGCACGAACATTGCTTAGCAAGCAAATCGGATATGTTTGGCAAACAATATTTGCTCATTTAGCCAGAGCTTTGGGAATTGAAGGTTTACCTGATACGTCACCGCCCTGGGGATGAAGTTGAGTTTCGACAACTTGCCGTATTTAAGACCCCGTTTACACGGGGTCAGTTAAATATTCGAACGGCCAAATATTTTGCCACTTAGCCTTCCCGTCTACATGAGACCTGCTACATGGCCAAAAATTTGCACGCTTAGCCGACCGAATTTTCGTACGCCTAGGAAAGCGACCTTCTTTTGACTTGGCCGGCCATAATTTTGAACGGCTCCGCGTAAACGCTTTTAGCCGCTCAAATTTATGGTCGTTACGAAAACGAGGGAATTACTTTTGATAATGAGGCAGAACCATAAGGTGTATGGCGCCAAATCATTTACAAATTCTGATGACCTTCTTCACAAATATTTATCATAAATAAATTTAAGTGTATCATGAATGTTTATCTGGTACGTCACCGCCCTGGAGATGAAGTTGAGTTTCGGCAACTTACCCAGATCGAGGGGTATTTTAACTCTGAAAAAATCTCGTACACCTTTGGCAAGAATCCTTTTGTTTTCAAGAAAATCCTTCGAGAGTTCTCAAGAATCCTTTGCTTCTGAACAAGTCTCATACGATGTTTCAAAAGGGAACTCGGCTCAGATAACCAACTGTGTTTGAAGGTGTTGTGGCGCAGTGGTGTAATCCTGTGACTTTGCAGCCAGGACAGTCAGACGGACAGGGTTCGATCCCAAGAGCCCCACCATTTGAACGTCATGACAAGGGGTCGCGGACTCGATTAGGTCTTCTCTACTTCTGCGATCCCAGCACTTGGCGCTAAAAACGCAACTTCACCTTCACTGTGTTCAATAAGCTTTACCAAGTGTCTTTAATTGTTGCAAGTTTTGAACCTCTTGTTTTCTATTTATTGCAGACTGTAAACCTGGTATACGCTGGTCTCGGAGCACTCCTGTTCATGGCTGTAAGTGTTAAGGGCGTTTTTAAGCTGTTTGTACATTAGTACATAATGATATTGTCTAGAGGTACTAAGATGTTTGTCTCAAGAAAAAATAATTTCGTCTTGTGTGATATCTTCAAAAATATTTTTTCAATGTTCAATTGTTTTACAAGCAAAGCAAATTTTTGAAGCAAAGCTTCCAAAATATCTCCAAAATTCGAGAAGAAAGGCAACATTAAAACTCAACGAGGATGCCAGGTTAATGAAAATTTCCACAATTTTTTTTGAACAAACCTATTCTGCAGCGTTGGTACATGCCTGTTCAACCAGGATTTAAAATATGTCAAGGTTTCGAAAAAAGCAACGTTCTGAATTTACGGTAACAATTTACATATATTTCACTTTTGCATGTTGAAGGGGCAGATTCTTCTAACACGCATTAGTAATTTATTTATACCCTAAATAATGCCAAATTTAATGTACATACATTCCAAAGTCTTGATTTGAAGCTATCGTAAATACATCCGGAGATATCCGTGAATTGTCGATCTTACTGTATATTCCGGATGGTGCTATTTCTCGAAACCTTGAGATATTTTGAATATACCTTGAGCAGGCATGTACCAACGTTTGCAGAATATGTTTCTTCAAACTTTTTTGGATTTCTTCATTCACCTAGCGTCCTTGTTGAGCTTTATGATATGAAAGGTTGGAAAATCGCGCGAAGATCTGCGTTTCTTGTTGTTTCACTATTTTTCTGTCAACAAACACAACATTCGGCGCCTATGCTCAAAATACCAAAATGCCCATCCGACTAGCTCTTGTTATTCTCTTTCTTCAGTTCCTGGCCTTCGACACGCAACTGATAATGGGAGGTCGGAAATACGAGATATCACCAGAAGATTATGTATTTGCAGCAATGATGCTTTATGTGGATATTATCTATATCTTTTTGTTCTTGCTGGCATTGTTTGGTGGCAAGAGTTAAATTGCAGCTTCATGAATCTTGAACATCACTACCCCGTAACATCTCTAACTTTGGTATTGCTTGGATGTATGAAAACAATTTGGAGAAATTAATTTTTATTAATCAAAAACATTTATGTTGTAAATTGTGTAAAGCACCTAGAGGTCAGGGACCTCTACGTAGCGTCCCTTTTCGCCCTCTTTTTGAAATTTTATTTATCTACACTGTTCAAAAGAGTTAGATATCAACTTCATTGATCTTGTATATCACCACCACGTATCATCTCTGACTTCGGTTCGGTATTGCTTGGATGTATCAGTACAATTTGGAATAAATAATCTTAGTTGATTGAAAATTTCATGTTATAAACTGTGTATTGCACCTATAGGCCAGGGACTGCAAAACAGTGTCCCTTTTAGCCCTCTTCAAATCTGATTCATGTACAGTTTTCAAACAATTGTGGTTAGGCTTTGGAACAGTGCCTTCTGTTGTTGAAAAATCAGAATGTCCCTGTGATGTAAACAGCAACGCCCTTACCTTTTTGATAGCGTACGTTTGCAGTCAGTCAGTCACGTTTTTTAAAACAGATTCGTGAATTTCGCCGTTGGAGTTCATTCGAAATCGCCACACATGCACGAAAGATGAAAGATGATAGCAAAGAACTTAATTCAGTAAACTAATGCTGCTTTGTGTTTTGTAATTTTTCGCAAATTTGCATTTTTTGTCACCCGGTATTGCGGGTATGCGTTTGTAAGTCTTGTTTATCTAAAAGACAACACTATTAACCCTTTTGGAAAATATTTGACTACAACGTTAGAACCCTTTCTTTCAAAATTTACTTGATTTTGACATTGCTGGAGAACAAGGGAAGTGCTGTTTTTGAAGCAACCATTTGTTTTGCCGTTCCTGTGCCATAAATCTGCAACCAATTTTGGGACTGACTCAAGTTACAGCTCCTCCACAGCAGCCACATAAACAGGGCGCAATTTTTTTGGGACACTCTGTATGATATATCGGCTTCTTATAAATCATTCGTTTATTGAAAACAATTGACGGATATATAGCGTCTTGTTTGAAAATAGAACAAAAAAAGGCCGCGTGCCTCTATTTGTCCAATTGTTTTGATAATCTCTTGAGATCATCAAATACAATGGAATACAATTTAGATTGCCCAGGCCCCTAACTTCAGTTGCCTTATATCTCCGTCAATTGTCTTTAAGTTGCTGTCGTATAAATGACCTTAACTTACAATTCTTGAGCAATTTTTGATATAACCACGAGAAGCATTATTTGTGATTTGTGATTATTATGATTCCCAGGAGAAAGTCGTGTTGTATTTTGTAAGTAACGTTCTTTCAGTTCAATTTGGAATTTAGTGTTTTGAATTTGTAGCCCGAAAGAAATACTCTTAGCCTGAAAAATACGTGTAAAAAATGCGAAAGAGAGAAAGAAATGGAAACAACGTGAAAAGATGCTATGAAAGATGCTCCTTGACGAAAAGAAAAAGTAAAGTAAATATTTTTGACCCATTACTGAAGTTTCTTAATTTATTAGTGATCTGAGAGTTGGGTTTCCTGTAGAGTTTCTTGTAAACACAAATTCACGTGTTTCGTTATGGTTTTCCCCGTCGAACAAAGTATGCTGATGCAAGATAGTTTTTATAGCTTAGGGAACTTCCCTTCTTGTTTACTTAGCCAAAAGACAGAAATTCGTGATCGTTTGTTGTTTCCACAGATAAGCGCAGCAAACGAGTTCCAGGAATTCATTGACCTATTAATCTACTTTACGGAACACAATGAGTGGATCAGGAGCGAAGAAACCACGGAACTGTGATAACATTCACTTCTTTTCTGACGATATAAAGAGACTATAACCTGCGTGTAGTCTAAATACGCTGGAGTGCTAAGTCTGTGAGCTCGAACGAAGGAGGATAGACGAAGCTTCCAAATCTTACAGACTGACAATGGCGATGGATTGGAGTGCCATCATTTCAATAATGATACTTTTGAAGTTAAAAATAAAAGACAGGTGAAGAGCCCGTTGGGTATGTTAAAGGACGATTCAGTCATTTAATTCGTAAGGTCAGGAAAATACTGTAGAAAGGGTGGATACACTCATTTGAGGATGGCTTTTCATTAGAGAAAGTATGGTAAGTATGAAAATACAAATTCAATTTTCATTCATTTTTCACTATTTATACCGGTTACATATTTTAGCTAAAACTGTCTGTTTTACAAATTGACATGTGAAAAATCTTTTATGATATGTATATATAGTGTACCGTTGAAGAGGGCCTAACTATTCGAAGAAAACAGGCATCAGTTTGGTCTTTTGCGCTTTTTTATTTTCTTTCAGTGCTGACTAGTTTCGCCCACTAGGGCATCTTCAGAGCAACCCTTTTATGATATGTAGATATAAGGGACCGTTCATTGTTTACAGAGGGGTTGGTACCGAAGAGAAAGGTGTTAGGTAAAAGAAATTTTCTGACGTAAAAAGGTGTTGATAGATGTTTTTCCATCACGTTTTGAGTTGGGTAAAGAAATTTTTGGACCATAAAACTTCTCTTCGGTGCCAACCCCTCCGTAAATGATGAACGCTCCCTAACTAATATATTATGAATACTGTGGTACAAACAAGAGTAAATAGAAAAAAGTTTAATTCACCTTCAGAAAGAGTTTTTAAAGGGAGCCAGGGAGGGTGACCAATTTGGTTTCCGTTCTCAGGCGATTCCATGATTTAGCTCCACCATAAGAGAAGGCTTTTTGACCTGTACATCTTCTTACCAGAGGTATCTGCACATTTGTTTTGGTGGAGCGAAAGATTTCGATCACTACGCTCTGAGAATTTAGAGAAAAGCTCTCCTAAATACTCAGGAGCAAGTGAGCTCAAGGACTTGTAAGTCAGTGATGCTGTTTCTTTTCTTGTGAAATGATACTATCCCATTCCCCAGTCGCAGTTCCGCCGTTTATGCGTCACTGCATTGCTTGTTTTGCTTTCCCATGATCGATTGTTGCTCGTTTTCAGAACGTCCGTTGTTCACTGGTAAGCAGTTTTACCACCATGACTCAATGAATTATTAACGGGAATCATAAGATTTAGAATTTATTTTATGACATCATGCTAGCAAGCAACCAATCAGTTTTGCGGCGCAGCTCTCTATTGTCTGGTTCTGTTCATATTAGTACACTACAAGTCCCTTGTGGCTTCACGTATTCACAAGAGAGCAGCGTGGTGAAAGAATTTTGACGTGGAGAACTGTCAAGTAAACAAGTTCGAAAGCTTCGAAATGGTAAGCTCTTACAGCAAGTTATGAATCATATCATTGAAGGCAGTTAACGAGGACCGCCTTAAAATGCAGTGCTCTTTGGACTTAGATTTGTAAGAATTTGCTTTTGGAAAAGGCCAGAGGACAGTCGTAACTGGTCGACTGTGGTTGAAACTTCGGTTTAAATTGTTGGAAGTGGTCAAACCTACAAAATCACAGTTATTCGAAATCAGGCCACGAACGAAAACAATTCTTTCAAAATTTTACCTGGTGAATCAGAAAAATGTTTAGCTTCCAAACTATTCTTTAGATATTTGCGTAATATGTCAACTTGGATACAAAAATTTTGTTCGTGAAAATCAGTCGTATCGTTCTAAAGTTGCAAGCAATTTTATAAACATGTTTTATCTCAAAATATCTGAAAACATGCCTAAAATCCTTGATCAAATTTACTAACAATAGACAAATTCAGCTAACGTTGTTACTTGTTTAATTTAACCCACTTCAGGTCAGGCGACCATACACTTTGGAAATCATCTCTTTTATCTGTTGATACAGTTACCTGCAACATGCTTTTCATGTCCTTAACTTGTATGAAAAGAAAGTTTTCTCAAGAGGACAATCACGTGATCTGAAGTGGGTGTAGTAAATGGTGTAAACAAAAGTTGATAATCTGTGTCTGCATAATCAAACTTTTTCTGGACAATATTTCTGGATGCAGAAAGAAGCTGCTGCTTAATTTATTTTATACACTTGGCACTGTCATTCAGCCTTTTTCGTCTATTTTCCATTATCATGAGGCGGTATTGTTTACAAATTTGATCAAGGCTTTCAGGCCTGTTTTGAATGATTTTGAGATGAAAAATTTTCATAAAATCGCTTGTAACTTGAGAACGATACTTCCGATTTTGGCAAACTAAATTTTTGTATCTAAGTTGATTTGTTAGGTACACAAATATTATAAGTTTATAGGAATGTGCGGATCAGTTTGAAAGCTACTGACTTTCAAACATCTAAGCATTTTTCGGCTAGTCTGCACTTTAGCGGACCAGCTTTCAATATCGACAAGTAATGTGTCATGGGGTAAGGGTCAGGGTTAGGTTTTGGAAAAGGGGTTTTTAGGGTAAGTTAGGGTTAGTTAAGTTTAGTTAGGGTAAGTTAGGGTTAGTTAGGGTAAGGTAGAGTTTAGTTAGGGTTAGTAGCGTATTTGGTCAAATACATTCCCGAGAGATATGACATAAAGCTGGTCCGCTAAAGTGCAGTCGTCCCAAAATTCCCCCTTTCTTTACTGATTTCCATATTGATTTATAATCTGAAAAGATAGAAAAGAAAACTTTTTTCGGTTTTACTAATGCACGAACATTTTTCGCAAGAAATATAGGTTCGGGGCTGGTAGCGGGTTTCTTAAATTTACGGCCATTTATACTATCAAAAGTTGTTATATGTGTCTTGATTGTTTTATGGTCTACAGTCCAACGGGACGACTGCACTTTAGCGGACCAGCTTTATGTCATATCTCTCGGGAATGTATTTGGGAATGTATTTGGGAATGTGTTTTCTATCTTTTCAGATTTTAAATCAATATGGAAATCAGTAAAGAAAGGGGGAATTTTTATAAAATCGCAACAGTCCTGTTAGAAGATGTACCCAGTAATCTTCGAAATGTTTTCAAACAATCCTGGAATAAAATGTTCAGTCCGCCATGGGGTGATGATGAAGCAAGTGGCAAGTGCTTGAAGACTGAACTCAAGAACAGCAAAACGACATTTCCAAACAGCACTATACAAAATTGTGTTTGTAAAGGCAACATACTCACATGGGATTGCACTTCCCTTTTCGCCGTTCTTATTTTCTCAAAACTAAAGCTTCTAACAAAGGATGAAAAACTTCATGTTGATAAGTTGAGAGGAATGAGAAATGAATTATTTCATAAAACTGTAGCCGAGCTTACCACGAAAGATTTTGATGACAGATTTGCAGCTTTAGAGACGGAGTTTAATTTTTTTGGATGGAATACAAGCAACATAAAAATGATCAAAACAGGCCAGTTGAAAATCAAGGATCAGCCTGAACTTCAGTCTGACATAAAAGCCGAGAAGCAAAGAATTAAGAGCATAGAGATGCAAATGATTACCTTTGCTGAAAATCTATCTGAACACGGTGATAGAATTGTGGAGCTGGAAAAAGGTAAGCTACAAGTAGACTCGCTAAGCCATGCTGACTCGCTACATAGTCCCAGTTATGGCAACAACAACAACAACAATATTGTACGCTTTTAATTGAATTGAATTGTTCTCTCAAAGTTTGGGAGTACATCAGTACATCGATAGCGATAACTGCTACGATGTAATCAGTCTAAGCTAGAAGTTTCCCATGAAGTTTCTTGCTTGATTCACATTGTTAAAAAGCTGTTCTGAAGAAATAGTGTCAGCTGGTACATACTTGTAGTTTTTCTCAAAAATTTTTTCTAGGATTTTTCTGAAGAACAGGCATGTCTCCAGAGGTTTGAAACAATACCAGAGCCCCAAATTTTTCCTATGCAAGGCTAAAAACGTTTCGTAACTGTTAACTGAGTATTCATAAAAATATTATTAACTCTTTGGCTAGATCTTAAATTTGGTTGAGTTGACTCCCCTGGGAACTAAAGTTTTAGCTCCCTTTACCTTTCTCTTCTGGTTGATCAAATTTTATTGCATAGCAACACATAACAGAGAGGTCGAACGGAGCCAAACAACCCTTTTAGCCCTTTCAACATACTAATGTTAAAATGTATTACAAATGTACCAATTATGTATTGCACTATTCATAGATACTGCGGCAAACAACAAGAGATTACTGGATATCGACAGAACGGTAAGAGTGTTACTTTCTGATTTACAGCTTTATTATGACATGGGCATCTTTGCGAACAGTTTTTATTTGCCCCTGAAATTAGCTGGAACAAAGTTTCTCGGTCAGTAACAATATGTCAGACGTTCAAATCATGACAAGTTTTTATGTCCACCATCAATACTGATTGTAATTCACATTGAGTAAAGGATCCAGTTGCTAAAGATATTCGTCGGACACTGGTCACAACAATTCGTCAGATACGATCCGAAAGAAAAGAAACGGGCATAGATACTGATTGTCAAACGTCTTAAAGTCTTTAACGAATTTTCAACCAAAAATTCTGAACAAAAAGCTGACCGTTGGTTTACAGTGGCTGAAAAATAGATTTCCCAACATGGTAGATGTAATCATATTTTTCTCTCGAATTAATTTGAAGGTACAAAGTTTTGGTGAACAGCAATCAAAGTATGGACGACAACTGGACGGAGGGAAGGTAATGTTTCTTTAATGATATGTTTCCTTTTCTTGTTGGGGCATGCGCTGTAAGAAACGCAGTAGTTGTGTTCCTATAGCAGTTTTTTCCTCCCTGTGTCCCTATGCCCGTGAAGGTTATTGTTGTTGATACTCAAATTTGCAGGACACAGAGACACAAGGAAAATGGGGCACAGAACTTTTCTAACCAAAATTGTACCTCTAATTTTCTGTTAATATTTAATTTTCCTATTGCAGGCTTGTTCAATTGGTCACAACCAAACTGAAAGAACAGCTGCTGATGATTTAGAAGGTTAGATGTTATTTAATTTCATGTCGTGATATATTTTCGTGTCTGGTCTTCGTTTCTGATCAATAGTTCAATGCATTTTTGTAACTGCAAACTTAACCACGTAGCAGAGCTACAAAGGAAGTTGAGGGCCAAATCCTTCAGGATGCAGTTTCACAATGTTGGCAACAGTAGTCAAAGAAAACTGGTGGAAAAAGAGAGTCTACCTTCAAGCTTGCCCTATGATGCCAAGGTCTCAATTCCCCTCATCTGTTCCTCTCTTATGAACTTTAGACACTTTACTCCAGCATGAACACAGGCTACATTTAACTGTGCTTCTTAGAAAATTGCTTAGTGAATCTGATTAATTAGATTAACCTAAACTTATTCTGCAATTTTCTACATTTTGTAGAATGTTGAGAAATTTTCGAACGTTCATAATGGTGACGCAAGCTTTCACTGGAACCTTTCAAATCAAGTGCAAATGGCTGTTTCATTCGGAATAACTAAATGGCCTATACATGTCATATGGATCAGATACCATCTATGTGCAGGGTGTCCCTAAACGTTGTTTGACGTTTGATTAAATATTGAAAAATAACGACAAATTGAACAGACTCCATGTTAGGATACCCCTATTCCTAAGATCTTAAATTAATTTTAGACATAAGAATCTTGCAAATTCTATGAAAATCCACTAAGTTATCAGCTTTTAAAGGTCAATTTGTTTTTTGTGCGAAAACTGAAACCAGAGACCCCAAAGCGACTTGTTGTGCAAAAAACTCCAAAATCGAGGTAAAGGAAGGCTAGCCAATGCCATACCTTTTGTCAATATCAAAGCGAACCAAATAGGATTTCGAAAGTAATTTAATTCTTGGTACCATTGTCAAAATTTGCTTTTTCAAACTTTGCTCAACAGAATTCCTCAAAGCATGCATACGCTTGAATTAATGTACGAGAGAGTTTGGTTATCGATAATCCTTTCCAAATTCCATTAGCCATTTGGTTTGCTCTTAAAAAGAAACGAGAAACAAAACAAACGAAAGCCTCATGCTACATTCACTACAAATGCTATGGAGCAGCCTCTGGTTTCAGCTTTCGCACAAACTTGAACTTCGAGAGCTTGCAGTTCCTTGCATATTCAGCGGATTTGCAAGAATTATGTGTCTAAAATTCATTTAAAATCTTAGGGAAGGATTTTCTTTCCATGGAGCCCGTTCATTATATCGTTATTTTCTAATATTTAATAAATCGTCGAACAATTATTTTGAGACACCTATGTAGAACTGCTACTCGTATTATTTTATTAAGAAACTAAGAATTACACCCAGTACTGAAAGTTTCCTAAAATTCTCTTTATTTGAGACTCAAAGTTTCTTAAAGATTTCTTAGTTTCATAAAATTCTAGATATTTACACCCTTGCATCCTCCTGAACTTTCACAACGACGTTTCATGCAGCAGGGCCACCGTCTACAGTCATTACCCGCGTACATTCCCACCAATAAAATACAAGAAATAGGTGCAAATATAGTAGAAATATGGTATGGAAATATGATATGGATTCCTCAACTAAAGGAGCGGGTTTCTTGAACAATTGACGATTTCGTCCCAGTACTGAAGTTTTTTTAAACTATTAGTGATCCGAGTTGTGATTAATTGTAATCAAGGGCCTCAATTCGCATTAGCTAGAAATGTTGTGACTACGAGCAACCAGTCTAGCCCAGTGGCGTAGCCATGGGGAGGGATGGGGGGCATTCCCCCCCCCCCACTTCTGTGAAAAGATGGTCCTCGAGATTTTTTCAAAACGAGGAGAAAGTAGCTGGGTATAGGTAGGGTGTGTAAGAATTTTTCCAAGAAATGCAGGAAGGTGACCGGGAGAGTCATTCTAAGCCAAAGTAAAGGCTGGCATTTTTAATAATTTTCCCAGACTTACCATAACATTTTTTTCAAGGCTTCCATTTTGAGGTCAAGCAAACACTGGATTGCGAGAAGCGTTCTAGGAAAAAGTATAAGGTCTTAGCGAAAAAAATTTCCCAAAGATAGTGATTCATAGAAAACTGTTACAAAATTGTCAAAGTTTCCAATGGCATTGGTAAAGATGGGATGGAGAAAGGGATCCTAAGCCAAGGAAAATGATGTTTACTCAAAAATTTTCCTGGAGATTGCTAACTTTTAAAAATATTTCACAAAATGGTCAAAAGTTCTATGTTGATACCGGCAAACATGGGATTGAGAGAAGCGTTCTAAGCCAAAGTAAAGGGCGTGTCCTCAAAAATGTTCCTGGGGGTCTCTTCGTTTGCATACCCCCCCAGTTAATTTGTCCTGGCCACGCCGCTGGTCTAGCCCGTTTAGTTTTCCCATAGAAGCTTCCCCCGGCACAACCTACTTTACGTCTGCCTACCATAGTTGATTAAAGATGGCTCGTAGTTGCGTCAAGTTACTTTTAAAGGTCTCTTTATGTTACAGCGATATCAAACAAGCTGAGAAGCCAGTACATCAAATGCTTGAGCAAATGGCCTATCAGTTTCATAAACGAAGCAGGTGAATACGATGTGGAGGAGCGTGAAAGGTCAGAATTCATGGCAGAATTGCTTCTAGTTGAAAACGAGGCTTTAGAGAAACAAATGCGAATTGTCGATGAACTTCAAGGATACATCGAGAAACTAAACAAAATAGGGGATGACGCGATAGAACCAGAGGAAATTATTACTGCTGACTGCAAGACTAGTTTTGTTCGCGGTGTACCCGGTGTCGGAAAAACCAGTCTTGCTGAATATATCGCGTTAGCATGGGCTAAAGAACTCATATACCAGAATTTTAAGTATCTGTTTCTCGTCAAATGCCGTGACGTTGAACTCTGTGACAACAGGCAATTGAAGGATATCTTTGAAGAAGAATTTGGAGTGCAACTATCTGTGTTAAGAGATCATGGCTGTGAGGTTTTGATAATCATTGAAGGAATTGATGAAGTAGCAGATCTTGAGGAGGCACTTGCTAAGAACACCGTTTTAAAGAGGTTGGTAAATTTATCTGGCGGTGCTATTCCAGGGCATTCGACAATGATCACAGGGAGACCACACATTGAAGCAGCATTAAAGAAGCACGAGGCAAAAGTCATAGGGAATATGCGAGTGATTGAAATCATCGGGCTTGGCGAAGAGGCTGTGGAATCCTTTGTGAAGAATTTCTGCAATGGAAAGTCAGACCTAGAAGAGAGGATCGTGTCAGTGGTGCAGGGTTCTCCTAGCATTGCAGCTCTCGCTACCATCCCTCAATACCTAACCAGCATCTGTTGTGTTATGTCCATGAAGAAAGATGGAATTGAAATTGAGAAGAAAACACCACTGTATGTATGGATTTTATTATCCTTCATACGACAGCATATAAAGAACTTTAATAAACCTCCAGAAGAATTATTAGACAATAAAAAGGTTGTTCAATTCATCGCCGTGATATCAAAAATTTCTTACGACTTGCTGATGAAAAACAAAATCAATTTTCGAAAGGGTGATTTTGAAGATTTTGACAACATTGCTAGCCAAGATCCAATTTTGTGGAAAATTTTAGAATCATTTATCATCAAGAAAAGATCCTCTTTTCGTTCGTTTTACCAATTCCGTCATTTAACACTCCATGAGTTTTTCGCAGCGATACATTGCTATCTAAAGAACATCCACATTGACACACTTCTGGAACAAAGTTTGTTTCAATTAGCCGAGTTCGTTGCTGGTTTTGTTTCTGCAGAGGAAGGGAAAAGACAGAGTAAAGAAGACGACATCGTTGCTTTATTCGTTCGTCAAATTAAACAAAACAAGGGAATCCACGCGAAAAAAGTTTCTGAAGTATCAAATGCCCTTGTTCGAAAATTCCTCCCAGATTCGAATTACTTTCAAGACAACCAAAGATCATTTTTGAGTATCTTCTACGAGTTGTTTGCTCGAGATGACAAGCTTCCTCGATCTTTCCATTTTGACAAAATGTTAGAATTCAACCCTTTCACCCCCATTGACTGCATTCTGCTTGTGAATTTTATTAAGCTAATCGCTGCTAACGAAAACGAACTAGAATTTCCAAACAACATTAGGCTCAAAATTTGCAATACCTCACTTTCTGCAGCAAACCCGAATAAAGAGCTGTTTGCGATCATATACTTTTGTAATGAAGTGTTCTTTTTTGGATGCCAGCTAGAAATCTCATTATCGAAAATCATGGGAGATGAGCTAAAAAGGAAATTATCTGTGCTGAAGTTAGAAAAACTGACGCTTGCTCGATGCAGCCTCGAAGCAGCCGATCATTGGATTCATTTGAAGAATTGTGTTCCATATGTAGAAGAATTTGCTCTTCGAGATGATCGCTTCAGTGATGTCTCTTGCAAAGAATTGATGGAAGGGCTGACGAGAGATGACTTCGAAGGAGACTTTAAGCTCAAGAAGCTGATGCTGTGTAGTATGTGTCCCGTTGGCAAGACTGTAGCGAAAAAATTGACGTCGTTGCAGCCTCGAATCAAGGTAAGCCTCTAAGCATACTGACCATGATACTGACATAATCAAAGCATGCTTCTTCTGTATTTTCCATTGTGTGGTCCACAAACGGGTCGAAGGTGAAAGAATTAACAGACTCATAGACTTTTCGAAAACGTAACTGGCATGATAAAAAATTTTCGATACCTTTTTCTGTCTGTAGATTTTTCTGTCTCTTCCAAAAATTATCTTGCAAAAACCAATGGGAAATTTGGACAATGCTACATTGCGATTGTTAACGTAGACTAAAATCTACTTCTACTAAAATCTTTGATTTAGAAAGTTAAGAAGTAATTTGAGAAATTAAAACGACTTTTCTCATACAGGACACGAATTGAAAACATTTTAATACCGGGTGTCTAAAAAAAAAGTACCCCCTTTTGACTGGAAAAAGGGACGAAACGATAAAATGTTGGGACTTTTTGACTGCACAGCTATATTTGGTAATCTTCAACTTAAATGCACGTACCTTGCATTTATCGTTCGGCCCCTAACCGAACGATCATTTACCAAACGGATGTCGATAGAGCGCTTCATGGGGACAAGTTTTGGAGGCTAAACTTGCAAAGGAAAGGCAAAAAAAGAAACACAAAAAAGTGAGAGGTGATGGTTTTCTATGCCCTCTTTGACACCGTCCCCGATCTTAGTTTTCATCTTCATTTCATAGGTAGAGCTGCTAAGCTGTTTTCCTAAATGGGAAGACATTGAAGAGAGTGAAGACAGTTCATCATCAGAAGAACAAGTGAATGATTGAGATCATAAAAGCCAACCTCGTCTCCGTCCAAATATGACAAAAGGCCCTGGGGACGAGGTTGCATAAAGGCATTCTTTGATAGAATGACATGATCAACAATAGCATAGGTTCCAAATCTTAAAAATGTTGGTGTAAAATTCTATGACCTATTTCTTTGAATTTAATGGCTTGAAAGAAACTTTAGCTACTTTGTAATAATTCTAGTATCATTGGATTTTCAGAAATCTTCAATATTTTTCGAAATTACATCGTATTCTATATTTCAACTCCTTTGAGGATGTGACGTCATCAAATGTCTAAATCGTAAGCCAGAAGAGTGAAAGACTTCTGCTTGATACCATATTTTAGACATTCATTACTATGGTTTTCTTGAAATTATTCTGTGTTTCCTCAAAAATTTAGAAATTACGATGGATTTAACTCAAACATTTTGTTGAATTCTTGAAAAAGAAAAGAAACACTCCGGTTCTGAAAATAATATTTCTGAAAAGTCCAACGGTAGAATTATATATAGCAAAGTAGTTAAAGTTTCTTTTAAGCCATTTAAATTCAAAGAAAAATAGGCCATAGACTGTTTACACCAACCATTTAAAACAACAGTATGATCTGGATCCGGACTTATCTTGAAGAGTGTCGTAACAGGTATCAGATGACCAAAGCGTCCGGTTATTGTCATCATCAGATTGGAAATACATTATGTGAATGAATATTCAAAGATTCACTTTGTGGTGTCAAAAATTTTGAATTTTTTAGTCGAAGGTGCAATCGTCAAACAGCACCAAAAAGGGTAGTTAACAAGCGAAACTTCCTGCTGATTCTTTGATAAAAATAGCCGTGCAAAGACAATGGACCTTGACACATGCCGAACCATATTTGGGTAACTGATCTACGTTAACAGGAAATACTGATATCTGATAGTATAGAATTTGACAGCAAGTGGCTTGAACCACTTTTATATGCTTGGATTCCCTTTAACCATTACTTCGGTGGAAGAGAGAATGTCGAGACTGCACACAGCCTAACTTTTGCTAAAAAGTTTGGCGGGTCTTTTCTGACATTACCCAAAAATCTAGGAAGAACGAACCTACAAGATGCTAGAAATTGATATGTTGTTTTGGTTTTTAAGCACTTAAGCACCAAAACTTATTTTCATGGTTTGGTTTCTAAACCTGAGACACCAGAATTAAGGACCGTTCGTTGTTACGTTAAACTCAGGAAGGGAACGTCCTTTGTGCAGACCTTTACTGTATATAAACTTTCTTCTCTCAAACTTCTAAGGACATCTCCAAAACATTCCTTTCTGATTCCTGAAGCATCACATACATTTCTTAATTTCTAACATGAGCGCTTTCGTGGAAAATAGTGCCGTACGAGCACTCACATTGGAGATACAATAAAAAAGAAACTGGCATTGAAAAATGAATTCATTATCATTCCTAGATGTACGAAATTACAAACTTCCATTCAAGAATATGTGAAAAAATATATCAATGGTATCATAATATTGTCTAAAGTGTGTCTCTGAATAGATGTCAGGTTTGAAAGTCCGCGAATCAAACAATCAACGAGATTTGCACCGCAAATTTCGCTTTTTCGCAAATCTCACTTGACATCTATTTGAGACTGACATTAAATACATTATAAAACTGATGTATAAAACAAAGATATGCACTGCATTGAAGAAGTTACAACAACTTATAAAATGCAATATTTAAGACTTATTTATTTGAAGCTGTTTAAATTAAACTATTAGTTTTTGAATTGTATTCATACTTCGTGGAGCACGAGACAGTTGTCATTTTTCTTGTCAACCTATCCTTTACTTAGATTCGTTATTTTCGTGTAGTTTCGCTCCCCTGAACTAATATGTCGCTACAACTACTTAAGCAGCAACAACAACATCAATTCAATTCAATGAGCGAAAGTGAAGGGATATGAATCTTGAGTCTATCCTTTACTTGGGTAAGCAAAGCATAGGATCTAAATCTTTAAAAAGCTGGTATAAATGGCTGTTACGCCAATCTCTGAACTTATTGGCTGCAAAGAAAGTTTTGGTGCTTTGCTGCAATTCTACTGTGAACTTTTTTAATATCATGATTATTTTAAAATTTACCGCGTTCCTCTGTTTTGTAAAAGAATTTGAGTATAAAGTTTTGAAAAAATTTAAATCATCATAGCTTCCAAAATAATGGAGGAAAAACGGAAGAATCTTCAAGAAAGCCATAGTTTATGAAGGTCTACAGTGTGGTGGCAAGCGTGTTACGGTCCGTTTTGAAAATATTCATACTTAAATTTTGCGTCGCAGAAACATGCGTTACTCCATAGTTAATTGGATAAAGACAAACGTTAGCTTACTGAGCTCTTGTAAAGGTAATTTCTTGGAGAATCTGGTGCTGCCATTGTGAGAAATGTCGTTTCTGTTTGAGGTAAAAATCACCTAAACACTCAAGATGCTTTGCGATGACAAATTCCCTGGTCTTTTTTCTTCCAAATACTGGACTACCCAAAGTATGGAAAATTTTTCAGAAAGTAAGTGAAATTTGGCCTTGAAATTTCGTCGTTGGGTATTTGTTACAGACAAAGAATGGATTCTAAGGATGTTTTATAGAGCTTAAGGTATGCTGTCAAATAAAAAGAGAAGACTATCAGATCCAAAGTCTGTCACGTAGGGGAGAGTACAGCCGTGGTAGAGGTAATTGTCACCTGATATACTTTAGAGCCACAACCTTCCAGAAGAGCAATTAAAACGGAAATGTATGGCCTTTTGAGCAGCTGACTCATCCAGCTACCAGACTAGCATATCAACATTTTCGAATCAGTAAAAGAATTTTCACAAAAAGATATTATTCAGAGGCTGGAAAGGTTTAACAATTCAACTTATGCACGAAGTGTTACGACTGACAAATAGGTCTTTCCATATGTGAGATCTCGAAGCAACATGGTATATGAGCGGAACAAAGTGGTGCTTTTGGAATATTTGTGATGAAGAGTATATTTGTGCATATAAATACAAATGATTGGGGCTATATTGTTTGCATAGCTAGGAACAGAATACGGTAGATTATCGTGAATTCCAATTTTATCAATTCTCAAGCACAGCATAGGTTCCAAATCTTTAAAAAGGTTGATGTAAAATTCTATGATCTACTTCTTTGAATTGTATAAGAGCGTTTTTGTTAATGTTTAAGAATTCAAAAAAATTTTGAAAAAACTTAAAACCATCGTAATTTCTAAACATTTTGAGGAAACACAGAATAATTTTCAAGAAAACTATAGTTTATGAATGTTTACAATATGGTATTAGCACAAGTCCTTCACTCTTCTGGCTTACGATTTAGTAAGTTGATGATGTCATATCCTCAAATGAGTTGAAATATAAAATACGCTGTAACTTCCGAAAAATATTCAAGAGTGCAGAAAAGTCCAACGGTAGAATCATAGCACAGAAATAGGTTATAGAATTTTACACCAACCCTTTTAAGATTTGGAGACTATGCTCTCGAACATTAGCAAACGGAAAATCACCGACAGGATATTTGAGATTGCAACCTATCGGCCATTGGGGAACTGAACTTGTTACTCTCCACTAAGCCTAAAAACGGGAACAACTTGTGATATGGGTCTTCTGTCAAAAGCACAATCTTTAAGCTTACTAGCACAGTCTTTACAGAAAACTTGATGTCCACATGGCAAAACAATTGTATTGGCAGGATTATCAAAACAAATTCTACACAGATTTTTGTACGCTGAATCTTCATCGCCACTGCTGTCTGGGTTTGGCTCTTCGATAAGGGGATCGTTACCCGTCTTTCTATACGGCCGTGCATCAACAAGGACTTTTCGCATTGCGTTCGATGTCGCTACTTCGAATGGGGTTTTGCCGTCGGTATCTGTCGCACTTAGTTTCGCTCCATTTTCGACCAGCATCTTTGCAAGGAGAAGTGAGTTACGCTGGACTGCGACGTGAAGCGGGGATGATGAATTTGGCCCGCCCTGAAATAGAGAAAAAAATGAAATAAACAATGAATCACTAAAAGATACATTACCATCATTGTTAATTTACAACCTATGTCAACTTATAACACCTCATTGTGATATCCGCTGCGCAAAGAAAGTTTCTAAGTTTAACAGGCCACTGTTAATCTTTCACTTCGCAGATACTAATGAAATGAATTTTACATCCCAGTTAGTCTTTCCAGTATGAAATGAAAACCTTTTCATTGAAATTGATGAATGATTCACGATCACCTATCAATAAGTTGATGGGAAGGAAAAATCGGGAGGGGCCGCCTGACTTTTGCAATTTTATTAGCCTCAGGGGGGACAGTTTGCTCCACCATTTTGCTCCACCCTACCCTATACATCGTTTCATACAAAGAATAAACTTGTAGACCATCCGATACATACCTGATAATTAACATCTGCATCATGCTTTAACAAGAAATCGACTTGTTCAACTTGCTCATATTGACAGGCAACTTGCAATGCAGACATCCTAGAACTGAATATGGTATTTGCACTCATTTCAGTCTCTTTTATCATTCTAGTAACTTCAGCCAAATTCCCTTTTGCAATTGAAATATACAGTAGATTGGATCCTGAAGCGATTATTGACTTTATCTCGAGATCTTCAGCCAGGTCAAATGGAGTGCTTCGTTCTGCATCCAGGGCATCAAGATCTACACCTGAAAGAAAAGAGAGCTATTTTACAGTGGTGTGACAAAAATAACCTGCAACGTTTCTATAAATGCCAACAACGTGATAATTTACAGAGTTTAGGCCTGCTATGTAATTACATGATATTGTTGTGTATTGATCACATAAATCAAAGCGATGAATCAAAAAGAAGCTGAATAAAAAAAAAATGGGTCTTTGAGAACTTTTCCACACCTTTTCAGGCGTCATTAATGTGCGTGAGCGCGCAAGGGCCACTCGTAGGCACAACATATAATCAGACATTAGTTGCTGGAGCCATTACTGTACTCAGAGTGCTTTGATTGCAGCTACATTTTTCCCAATCATTTGCTCGCTGGCACAGAATATTTTTAATGAGGCCTGCACCTCTTGCGCTCTTGCCTTCTGTTATGCCCTCACCCATTAGCACGATTACAAGTTTTGTCATAAATAGCAAAAGATGTACACTGTTGCTGTTAATGACTGTTTCAGTGATTCAAATGGGAAATAGCACGCAACAAAAGGCGATACAGTAAACGAATAATTTTCAAGAATCTTTTGGCGAAGGCAGAATGTAAGTATTATGATAATTCGGTACAAGATAAATGTTTTTCACGAGTTTTCTTTCAAGAGGGAGCTTCAACAATGGGAATATTTTTCTTGTTAGACCCCTAACCCAAGGAGTAATCTAATCTGCCATCTTCTCTTAATAGCCTTCTTTCGCATGCACAATAATTGAGTTAGCCACCCGCGTTTCAAGGCATAATAAGCGTCTAGTTTTATTTACAATTGCGGCATGACTAGTCGGGCGTAAAATTCCTTTCTTTGCACTCGCTAATAGCTTTTTACTCGTATGTCAATCATAAACAGCGGATTATGCTGTCACAAAACCAAGTTATTTTCATTTCTTACCTAACTTCACAAGCAGTTTAACGACTTCTTCTCTTGCTTCCAATGCTGCAATATGTATTGGTGTTTGCCTACTGTAATTTGTTCGTATGTTTATATCGACTCCATATTGCAAGAAAAGACCGACGACGTCTTCATGGCCTGCCTTCGCAGCGACATGAATTGGGGTCAGACCCTGACTATCAGTGACAGTTGCATTGGCTTTGTGTTTCAAGAGAACTTTCACAAATTCTGGCATTCCCTACAATCAAAACAATGCGTTTTAATCTCAAGCTCCTTCAATACCAGTAAAAAAGATGCAAAATAATAAATCAACCTTCAACGTTATATATGATTAATCATTATAATTTTACCAGTTACCCACTACTATTCTTCATGTTGCATTTGTATATAATTCGAATGTTTTGCTCTTAAAGCGGCTCAGACTAGATAAGCTTTGCTTTTTCTGATTCGTATAAGTTATACGTCATATTTAGTATTTCTTATAAATAAAGTTTGAATTGAATTGAAATGCTTGCTACAAGAAATTATAGTTATGACATATAGCACGGAAAACAGACTAAAGTATACATGTGAAAAAAATCTTGGCTTTTCTAGACCCTTTTCTTATTGGCAGGAAAACCACGAAATGAACAAAAACTGTTGCATAACAAAGCTGGACTTTATACAGGGTGTTTCAGATAAAATGCAACCCAACTACAAGTAAAAATTAAACAAATATGGTAAGATTTGAGTAGATGTAATGTATACCGTCTGAAAGCACAATCAATCTTCTCTTCAGTGGTATGCAGTTTGGATACATAAATGGAATTATTTATCATTTAATTGATAGTTTAGTAAGTATATGGCCTATTTTAGATGCAGTATGCTGTAAGAGCAAAATCAACACCTTTTTTACCGTAAGAAATCAAGAAACAGATTTTTTGAAAATATTTCATGCCTAGAAGCACTTGAGGTGATACCCTGAGGTAGGAAGAATAAAAATTTATTCCCATGAGATGCATTTATTAAGAATGAGAAAATAAGCTCTGACAAAGATGATTTTTCGCCTATGTAAATTTCCTACCACTTTCCTGCATCTAAAATAGTCCATACTGACTAAAAAGTCAATTAAATGGTAAATAATTAAATCAATGTCCCCAAGCTGGATATCAATGGAAAGAAGATAGATCGTGCTTTCAGATGGTATGCTTCAAATTAATTCAATATTATTATTTTCTGAAGAATCTCGAATAAAGGTTGGTTGCGTTTTTTTAAACACCCTATATAGTCTTCAGGGTCGTGCATCTCACCTCTCGCAATATAAAATGAAAATAAAAATCAACCTTTCCTTGTATTCTTTGTCAGATAAGGCAATGATAAACTTATAACGTGATTCCTAACTTTCATCACCTCAACCACTACCTCTCGACACAAAGTAAGATTTGTTATATTACTGCTCAAAAACTAGACCACGACAGGTGAATGTTTTCCCCTAGACGGCAACTTGGCCGTTGAGCAATCGATCAATGAATTGGAATTTTTCGATTTTTAGAATTATACTAATTCTGTGGCACTTCTTCGACTACCTTTGACTGCTCGTTCAATGGGAAACAAGGTCGAGGAGGACGATTTTGGTTCAGTTTTTTCAGCTGTAATATTTAAGGCCATAGTTTGGGCAGTAAATAAAGTAAAAACCCGCATGTAGGAACCTTCCTCGAATAAGAACCTACGTCATGAAATTTTCAATATTTACTCCTTTATGTAAGAACCTTTCCGCCTTAGTTACTGCATAGGTTCTTATTTTGAAGAAAAAAAGAACTGATGCAGCGTTCAGCTTAGCTTGCGTGCAGACTCGACTGGTTTTTACAAAAATTGAAATTGAGTTACATGGAAAATTGAAAATTCTCTGAGAATTTTCAATTTTCCATGCAACTCAATTTCAAATTTTGTAAAAAACCAGTTGAGTCTGCACGCAGGCTACGTTCAGCTGTGGCAATCAGAAACATTAATTTCATTATCGTGTAAAATAAGAAAACATTGATATTGCTCTTCGATCATCTAAAAGACCTGAACAAGTCTGATTCCACAACATTGCTAATGTTCCATCCACTTATCACATTATTTTGATTTTAAACAGAGAAATTTTTAAGATTGCAGACAAAGAAACATTATTGTAAAAACACTCTTTTTGAAAATCTAAGAATTTAATTTAAGAAAATTCATCCTGATTTCATGAATGTTATCCTTTGCATAAGAACCTAAACAGCTTGGTTTGAAAAAGGTAGGTTGTTATATGCAGGTTTTTACTGTAGCAAAAATTAGGACTCTGGTTGTAAGTCTAAAAAGCAACCACTGTTGCATGTAGCCTGCTTCAAGTGAGTCGCAAAAATTTCACGATTGTCTTACGACTATATGAAAACCAGGCTGAAGACTTACCTGACTTGCTGCATATAAAAGAGCTGTCATTTGAGAATGTTTCGACAATGGCTCATTTATTTTCACATCAGGATTTCGTAGCACATCTATTAGCAGGTGCATATTTCGTTGTTCCAAGGCGTTCAATAATTTCTGTTGCCCTGACTGTAAAACATTAAGAACTTGTTCCAAACGAGTAACTTGTCTTTTCAGCCACTGCCTTTGTCCCTTGTTATCAAGCGATGCATCGCTACATTGCCTTTGTAGTTGTGCAGGAACCTACATAGGAAATGAGACGCTAACAATCTCCAAATAACTCGTACCTGTAATAATAAACCCATTACGAACCAAGTAAACATTCCTATTTGTGTTCACGTTCACATTTCACTTGTCCCTGACAAAGTCTCCACGTTTGATTACGTCTAATGACGTATTAAAAGGGGTAAAAAACTTGAAGTCGTTACTTTCTCGCTTCCAACATCTTGATTCAGATACTGAGATGTTGGTATTTACTAGAGTTTGTGAACTCTGTTAAAGTATGAGCTCCGAAAGGGAAGTTGATAAAATTTTCAGATAAACTGCATATATTTTCCAACGATTAAAAGCATACAAGAAAACATTTGGTGAAGTTCGTCTGCTCAGGTCAAATTTCACGAGATCTCTTTGCACCTTCTTACATAAGAAAATATTTGCAATTTGAAATAATGTTGAATGTTGAATGTTGCAACTGTTGCATTCTACCCTCCCCCCTCCGATCTTATCTGACTCTTTGTTGTGCACAGTATCGGACGAAATTACTCTCCTAAAAAGCCAATCCTTGCCAAGAAAATGATTTATTTCCTCTTTGGGCCTTTTCTATTGACCATGAAAAATCCTTACTGGATTCCAATGCCTAGTGAAATTTAAAATAAATGCAGCATTTATCAACCTCGTCCCCATGGCCCAAAAGGAGGCTGTTGACATCCAGCATGGCAGCATTTATCACAAAAATGTTTGGGAATACGAATATTTATTAGACATACCATGAGTGATTGCGATTGTTGTCTAGGCCCATCCTGATCCAAAGAATTCCCACGAAAACTCCGCCGTTCAATTTTTTCTTTCATATCCTCAATATTTTGTTCAACGTGTTCCATGATCGTGAGCCCTTGTGCATCAGATCCGCTTATATTTGCACCTATAATCATGATAAAATAATAAAAACTTTCTCCAAATTTAACAAACTTATAACTACTAGTTAAATAAAACCAACCATGTTACAAAATTAATCAATGACGAGAAAAAGAAATCCGTTTACAGTATATTACTTACATAGATTATTCATAATATGATAGCCTAGTTTTCTTTTCAAAATCCTTCAGTGAACCAGACTCTTCCACTCGAGCAGTCATCAGTATCAGACAGTTGAAGGTGTTGTGGCGCAGTGGTATAATCCTCTGACTTTGCAGCCAGAACAGTCAGGCGGACAGAGTTCGAGCCCAGTACGAGCCCCACCACTCGAGCATCATGACAAGGGGTCGCGGACTCGATTAGGTCTTCTCTACTTCTGCGATCCCAGCGCTTGGCGCTAAAAACCACAACTTCACCTTCACCTTGCAGAAGCATTTGACCAAGATAAACAGTTCCTAAGCAAGAGCTGCATTAAAAATCAAACACGACTTCCTGGAAGAGCAGCAAATAGGCCCTAACAGTTCTGAAGTAATTTGTCCGTTTGTATATATATCATATTGCACTATAGATTGTAAATTTAACTTGTATTATTTTATGCTGAAGGGATTTTGTGTCATAAATAATTTAATATGAATATGAACATAAGTTGTTTTTGCCTTATATATCTATTCCTCTGTAGGTACTGTCATTTCTCAACATGCCATAAACAACCCACTCCGTAAAGATTTCTTTCATATACCATAGGCTAAGGCTCATTGTAGTCATAAATTACTAATAATATAAAGTACCAATAGCAAGCAGAAATCCAACAACCTCAGCGTGACCAGCCAGGGCGGCGTAGAACAATGGAGTCCATTTGTCAAGACCTCCTGCTAAATCAACAGTCGCCCCGTGTGAGACAAGTAACTGCACTAGCTCCCTGCAAAGTTGGAGGAATTCAATAACAGTTGTATATCGCATACAACACGAAAAGAAGAAGAGAAATAATTCGTGAATTAAAGAACGCCGGTCAACCAGCATCCTTTGCGGTCGCGCTGTGCAGAGCACTGCACAACTACAATGTCATTTGAAAATGGCCGCCGCAGTCGAAAGGCAACAAGCGAAGCGCGCAAAGGATGCTGGTTGATTGGCGTTCTTTAACTTGTAATAATCGGTTTTGTTAGAAAGTGTTAAAGACCCATTGTCAACCAACAAAACTGCACTTGTGTTTACACTACCTTTGCAGAATTTCTGTTTCAGAAATTGTGATGACCCTGTACATTTTCTACTGAAGAAAGGGTTTTTGTATACCATTGTCAACAAACATATTTACATACATACAAAAACCCTTTCTTCAGTAGAAAATGTACAGGGTCATCACAATTTCTGAAACAGAAATTCTGCAAAGGTAGTGTAAACACAAGTGCAGTTTTGTTGGTTGACAATGGGTCTTTAATAATGATTACTCAAACCAATGTCACTTATTATATATCCATTCAAATCAGAATGCATGACGCAGATCTAGACTCTCATTCAATTCAACTTTTTTCATAGAATACCGTTAACTTAAAATGTTTTTCAAAAGAAAACGAAAATATGAGTATATGTCAAATATTACAGCATTGTCGAAATAGCGGTACATAGATGAAAGATCAATCGTTCATACAATGATAATTCTGATGTAAGTTGTTTACGATTGTTAATATTTCGCTATTTTAAACGCTTTATAGCTTGTAGTAAACTGTTTTATTTTTGTTATGTTTTTTATTGATTTTGGCATTCGAACACTTATGCACCGGTATTAAGGTAGAAATAAAACAATACAAATGTATACAGTAGTACCCTATGCTTTTGTAAAGATATTAGTTTTAATTTCAAATCTAAAAAGAGGACCCCTTTACAACTTGGAAAATTTAATGATTGTCCCGAGCGTGCATTCAAGGAAATAAGGTAACCAAGAACTTCAAGCTTTTAAGAGCTTAAGCTACGGGAGGATCGATTGCAAGCTGCAAGTAAAAGTGAAAGCAGAAAACAACACAGGCTTTGGATCAAACCCACCAACCACTTATTCTAAAACTTACAGATTTCCAGCAGCAGACGCCAAATGTATTGGTGCATGACCTTGTTCATTCCTCTGATCAACAGCCAGGCAACGGCCTAAATTCGAGAGCGTGATGTAATGGCTTATTTTACGACCACTGAGAGTGCGCGAGACTCGTTTTACATTGGCCTCTCTTGATGATTTTCGGCTCAATGAGTTCTCTTCCAGTATTGACTTTACTTCTTCAATGTCTCCTGCTTGGGTTGCAAGGCACAAGGACAAAGGGTTCTACGAGAGAAAAGTAGATTTCATGTATCCAGAATCAGAATACTAGCCAACAAGGCAGATATTTTAGCAGATTAACAGATACAGTGCAGTCGTCTGCAAAGACATCAACGTAATTTCATTACCGCAATTTTAAAATTTTATTTGCATTGGAACTTCCAATAAAAAATTAAATTCTCCTGAGTAGCATAACTGCGCGAAAAATAATTCCAGCGACAAATTTAATTCAAAATAAGTGAATTATTTTTTTTTTATACATTCCAATAAAAAGTTTACAAATCATAATATTACTAGCTACGCTACTTGCAAATTACTATACGATACTACTAAAACGATACCACGAGAAGCAAAAGGCAATATCTACCCCGCGGTCATTACATAGAAGTAAACAACAGCATGGTACACCACTTTAACGAACATCCGCCACTAACGACGTTTGCTTAGTCTATATAGTAAAACTCTTTTGGCTCCAGACCCGGGGATCCAGCACCAAAACCCCCAGCCCATGCGCAACACGAAAAATTGCACACAGGCAGACGCCCCAGCACCGAACCCGAATCGGGAACCAAAAAAATCCATGAAGAGTAAATTGAAAAATATCCATAAAGGTTGTTCGTCAAAGTGGTGTCTACATTGAAGACAAAAACTAAAATTAAAGTTGATAACAATGATTGAAAAACAAAATTAACGACTTGGGTGGCTTCTGGAGGGGTGAATTTTCACAGCAGTTTAAGAAATTCATGGCACTTCTGTCCCTCAAGGATTTTGTTAAAGAGCATCACCGCATAAATCACAGCCAAATAACGTTCTAGAAAAAGACCTCCCAACAACAGTGTTTTTTTGACAGCGTCCTGGGATCCAAATTATTTACCTTTTTAGTAAGAAGACACTGAATTCTTTTCGTTTCTCCAATCAGAACTTTAGCAAACAAAGCAAATACTAACAGATTGACTATTACCGATAACTAGGCCGAAGATAATATCCGTAAATCTGTAATCTTGGTACTGGGCTTGATAGCTTTCCCTGATGCCCTAGGTAAAATAAGCCGAGGCAAGTCAATGCCATTAGACATTGCTATCCCAACATCGATCGATCCCAGTGGTATCAGATCCTCCTGCCTCACTTAAATGCCGTGATACAACGGATTTTTACCTGTCAACATATCGTAGCATCGTAATTCAACAATTTACGAACCTGGTGCAGAAGTCTGCATACTTCCCCACCATTAGATAAATTCAAGGCAGTATATCCAGTAGAATCAATTATTTCTTGATCTGCATTGAATCGAAGCAAGACCTTCACTACTTCGACATTGTTTGCTATGCTCGCATAATGTAATGCAGTGCGATCGCGTCTGCCTCCAGTAATGTTGATGAACGCCTGCAATGGTAAAACATACATATTATATACACGATATGACGTGGTACAGCCACACAACGTTATTTAAAAAATTACACCGAAGAGGGCGGTACAGCGCTGCCACCGCGAAATCCACGACCGGAGTTCCCAAGCCCGGACCGTGCAACCCGGAAAAAGCCAACACACGTAGTGAACCAGCCATAAGCCCACCGAAAGAAACGACAGAGACAACCGGGTTTTTATTAAGTTGTTAAACCATACAAAGTGATTAAAAAAAATTGTATCCACTGTTTGAACAAAATCGTGATGCAAAAATCAGGTAACCAATTTGTAAGATTTAAAATCTTTTTTATCAACTTTTTAATATTTTTTTCATAATTTTAGTTGCGATATTTCTGTATGAAATCAGTCATTAGCGACATATATGAATTTCTGTTCAAGTTCAACATAAATATCGGAATGACTGTGATGCTAAAAGCAACACAGGTGAAAACTACAATATCTAAAGTACAAACAACAACATATACCTCGTTTTCAAGTAAATATTCGACAACCTTCACGTGTCCCTGGAGGCTTGCAAGGTGTAATGGAGCTTTGTGACTGTCAAATAAAAGCAATTCAAAATCAGAAAGAGCAGCCTAATGCTTTACTAATAAGGTTGAGAAACCTAAAACCATTTACATTTTAAAAGTGAAAACGAAGAAAGGAGAAAACAGTATACATGCCAATGGAAATGCAACCAAGAATAATCTCACTCCCTATGTCATTATTGCTTTTCGGCCATACGTCTTCTATACCATGTGGCACAAAACTGCAACTTTTTAAAAAGGAACAAAACTTGGTTATGCTGTTGATTATGCTATTACACTACCAATGACAAGATTTTCCGCAGTCGAATGCGCTGTTCGCGTTGCATCTCGGGATCGTATGGAAGTTTGCTTGGAACTCGAAATAGAATTCAAATCCGACTTCGAAACCCCCATGCGATCCCGAGCTGCAACGCAAACAGTGCCTTCGCATTCGACTGTGGAATGATCTGTTGCTTTTAAGTCAATTGGGCAATTGTTTTCATACCATAGAGCTTTTCCATTTGGACTTGTTCCATTTGCAATGAGTCGCTTAACTTCTTCAAAATCACCTCCATCAGCAGCGGCACAAAGCATCAATGATGACAATAACATCTTTCTACAAGGTAAGCCAGATAATAAAAAATTGGGATATTCAAAAAGCGACTATGATCCTGATGCAACAACAGGAAGAACAAGGGTGCTGAATTGTGTAGAATTTGGAGCTTTCGTGGCTTAGTCTCTAGGGTTCCGGAGATTATCTCGCTTCACAAACAGTAGAGTTTGTATCACTTCAAAGGCTATTCTCTGAAACACATTCCGGTATAAGCCTCTCAAAAAGGCGAACTACGTAGCCTGCGTGCAGCCTCAAACTCCTCCTCAAAGGAAAAATAGAGTCTGCGCAACTACGAAGTAAAGCTTGTATGAGCCTCGCTTGGATCCAGGGTGGTAATTAAATATGATTGTTTACTCATTGTGTATCATCCAATCAAATCACCTGGCAACTTCTTGCCAGGTTGGTTTGATTGTTGTTTCTATTGTTCATTGTTGACTGCCGTTCTGCATACAAATTTTGAATCGCGCGGTGCAAAACAGCATAGCAATGAACAAACCTCACATGCTTCAAAATGACCAAGAATCTCCTCTGAGCTGTTTGTATCCTGTGTTTTAACGTTTTCTGTACGGGGAAAGGCCTTTTGGACTTCAAGCTCACTCGTCGGCACCAACCGAAATTTTGTTGTAAATGAAGAAACTGCAGCACTGGAAGTCGTTGTACAACTCACATCGTAGTTTAGTTTATTTGTCAAGCCTTTGCCTTCGTCACTTGAAGCGCATCGACTCGAAATTTGCTTATAAAATA
>REGM01000139.1:414536-440051 GCA_004194415.1 Aurelia aurita | reverse complement strand
AAACACCCCAAGAGAAGAGCTATCAGCACCACGGCTCATTTCGACCCCATTTCGACAAATTGTATGCACAGTTCTTTACAATTTGCAGGCGTACTTCAGAAAGCTTGTTACTGAATTTGCCTCTGCTATTAGATTTGGGAAACTAATAGCGCGGCTGCCTTGAGTCATTGATGAAGGATTTGACTGACAGATGAAAACAAAGGACTTCGTAGGCTGCGGTATCTTTGATAGGACCTTTCTGCTATTAGAATCAGGAAACTATTAGCGTGGCCATTTCATTCAACGAAAGCACTAGAGTAGAAGAAATCTGCACTAATGTGCGTCATGCATATTGTTAAACTTTTGTTAACCGGCATTTGATTTCAAAGAGGACCAACAACGACCAATTGAAAGAGTTGGTTCGTTTGTTTGTAACAAATTGTAAAGATCCTACAACACAGTGAATAAGGACAAAAATATTTTCTAATCTTTGAAAAAAAATTGCTATTAGACTAATAGCACTAATAGCAGGGCCAGCCGCCCCTGTAATTATTACATTGTACGAGGCCTTCAAGGCCTTACTAAACACCAGCTCAGCTCAGTGTGGGCCGGCGCTCCCTGATGTGGGCCTTGCTCTATCCCATCCCCCGTTATAGACCCCCAATAATGGCCTCTGTTTGAAAAAGAGGCGATCCTTACTCATTGCTGCAAGGCCTAAGCCAAAACGATACTGGTCATATTGCATCTAAAAAACGGCTAGAACGAATGATGGACGGAAAGAGACAACTAGCGTTTGCTGTAGTAAAGCACCTGAAGAGTGAGGTATCAAATGGGGGGCATGATGATGACACTTCTGAAAGTCTGGAAGGTATGATGATATGTTTTTGGTTGGCAATGGCGGTCAGTTGACAAATTGAAAATGGACAGCAACAACAACAAAAAGGCAAATCATGTTTATTGCTATGTTGCAATCACAAAACGACCAAAGGATGTTGAACTAGAATTAAATCACGAAAGAATCTATCATTTTTGGTGCACATGATCTCGGTTTCAACAACATCTTTTTGGCTGTGATGTGACATTTGGCCAACAACCAACATACATATTGATTTCTTGCCCAGACTGCTAAACTTTTTTGTCTCTTGCATTGTGTGGACTGGAGGAGTGGAAGAAATAAATTCTGTGTGCATTTTATATTTAGCAAAAAATTATTAAGTGTTTAGCAAACAACCAAATTACTAAACAGTTTTGAAAGCTCATTAGCTCATTCACCAGGGTGCATTCCATGCACTTAGGCCCGAAGATCTTCGGCGTCGAAAAGAAATTTTCTCGGCGTATTGGCGTGAAAATTTGCTTGAATCAATAGAAAATTGTTGTAATATAATTGAATTCAATAGGTCTATTGTTTTCCTGGCGTGAATGACGCTGTTATTGGTGTAACCTTCGGTGTGGAGTTTACATGGAATGCACCCTGGCTCATTCATGGGCACATATATTGTTTGGAAAAGAAAACATCTGTGCTCACTTTGTAAAGTTAGAAGTTTGGCTTCTTGGCGATTTTTCTTATTCACGCTTTTCATTCTCCTCATCGGCAGATCAAATTATGTAGCCCTGGAAATTTTGTGCCAATTTATATTAGCATTAGGAAAAACGTCCTGTTATTTGTGGATATTGTTCCAACTAAAAATCTTTTCTAGAAATATGACACCAAGCCTAACCCTGGGAGCTAACCCAATCACCAAACTGCTAACTTTGCAAAATGTGGATGGAGGATTATTTCCAAACGATAAATGTGCACATGGGTAAACTTTAGAAACTGTTCAATAATTAATTTTATTGCTTGTTAAGTGATTAATATTTTGGTAAATTTCAAATCATGTCAAAATTGTGTGCATGAAATGATGTCTTTTTTACTTGTACTGCACGTGGAATCTCCATTTCAAGAAGCAAAGTTAGCAGTCTGGTCCTTAAATCCTATCTAACCCTGCTAGAGTGTCTAGGCCATACAATAGCGTTATAACTAGCTATCTCAAAGAAAAATGTTTACATCAAAATCTCCATTGAGTTGTCACTTACCGATCAAATTTACCCTATATGTGGCGTCCCATTATTGACCTCTTGTTAGAAAATAACCAGAAATTAGATGTATTCATGTGTCAAAGTATCTTTTTTCTTCCCATAGTTGCCATCCAGTGTCTAGAGCAAGCTTACAAAATTGACTCAAATGCTCATAATTCAGAATTAGACTGTGGGAAACCATTACTGGACATTTTCAAACAAGGTACAAAGGTATGTCGTAAGTTCTTTTTTATTCTTTAAATTTGTTATCAATTTCATTGTGAGGTTATACCAGCCAGAATATTTTGAGGTCAAGAATATGATAATGGTCTCTACAGGTAAAAGCCACTCATTTCAAAGGACACACATCCACTTCCAATAGAAATAAGAAGTTTAAGACATATGAAGCTTCAAAGTATCGGTCATATACTATTTATTCAGTTTTATAAAACATCCTAAAGTTTAATCAAAATTTTAGGAATGTCCCAAAATCTTTTGTTCGAAGATATTTTCACAAATTTTGTGTCTGAAAATTTTGGCTTCAAATTTTAGATTTTGAATGTCAGTCAAATTTCTCGCATGCTCACAACATATTTACTGTATTTCAGACAAATTTCCTCATCATTTTATTTACAATGCAAATGTGCTAATTCATGCAATATTTATATACTTGTTCAATTGTAGGTGCCTGAAGTTTCACAGGTAGACAAAGCGAAGGCAGAACAACTGAAAGTAGAAGGTAAGTTTGAAAATAACTAATACTACTGGTGGTTGCAAGAAAGATGGAGCATTTGCGAATTCATTATGCTTTGAGAAACCTAACAACTCTGTCTGTTAAAGCTCTTGTGTATAGCCAAATATCCCAGCTACTTTAGAATTGATTGATTTGTTTCAAATTAGCCTTATGATTCCAAAGTTACCAATGTATTTACTGAAAGAGAAGTGACAGACATATACAGGGCTTTCAGTGGGGGGCGCGCGATAGCGCGCAGGCACGCGCCCAAGATGATGTTTGCGAGCGATCAATCGCGCGCCTAGTGATAAAATATTTCCGTCGTAGAGAGCGATGTCCGTTCGGGAATTAAAACTGGAAAACTTTCCGGGCAATTTAATTTTTAGTTTAAAACATACCTTGAACCTTCCTGATGATGATTTTAATGGTTGGACGCAAGATGAGTTACTTCATTGGCTCATCCAACCGAAGTTTAATCAGCCTTGCTTTTTTAGGCCATCTTCTTCCGACGAGAACGAGATTTCCGAGAAAGAGCTAGGCCATCTTTTTTTTAATGTCAGACTTCTCGAGCAGGTTGTATTAAAGTCGAAATATGCCTTAATTTCACAAATAGTTTGAAAATTGCTTCCTTTGATTTAATTTACTCAACTGAATGTAGAAAATATACGTTTCAGGGTAATAGGGGTTTNGCTATGTTGACTAAGTCTCAGAAATTTTTGTGTCTCAGAAATTATTGGGAACAAAATCCTTCACACCAAACATATTTGTAACCTTTAGGTAAGAAAAACCTAATTTAACGTCCAAACCCATGCAACACTTGCTGATGAAGTGAAAAACCTGAATCCTATTCTCACCAATCTTGGAAATAGATCTTGTAAATAGAAAAAATGGCCTGCTTAATTTATAGTAAAGTGTTTTAAAGCAGTTACAAAACCTTTACTGAAGATGTCTATATTTGATAAAGTAAAAAATACAATAAGACTGCTTGACAACCTTGCAGCGAAAACCTTGATCATTTCATTCCCTTTCTTATGTAGGCATTATTATTTTTGATCGCTCTCGACATTTATGTCATCCGTTCAGTTCTACATGCAGCTGTAGTTAGTTAATGATCATATTGTATATCATATTTGCTTATGACAAGGTATGTTAGTGTTTACGGTACTCAGCATAAATAGTAACTCAGTGAAAAGGCATACCTGCGATTTATCGGTACTTACTATCAGTTGCATCCTATTTTTACTTGCAGGCACATTTTGTACTCGGTTCTGCGTTCGCAGGCACACAATATTTTTAATGAGCCCTGACTGCTGGTGGTTGCAAGAAAGATGGAGCATTTGCGAATTCATTTTGCTTTGAGAAACCTAACAACTCTGTCTGTTAAAGCTCTTGTGTATAGCCAAATATCCCAGCTACTTTAGAATTGATTCATGATTTGTTTCAAATTAGCCTTATGATTCCAAAGTTACCAATGTATTTACTGAAAGAGAAATGACAGACATATAGAAATCTAGTTTGAAAATAGAACAAATGAAGGCGATGTGCCATTTATTGTCCAATTATTTGCTCATTTATGGAGAACATCAAATATAATAGATTGCCTAGACCCTTCACATAGATAATCTTATAAGGTCATAATTTGTTTTTAAATGTGCTTACAGGATTCCTGAAATATGCCTAGAATTTGAATCACTTCCTTGATTGTGTATAATGTTCAGAATGATGCTGAAGAGTGAAGACCCTGTTTCTTTAGGAATGAATTTAAAAAAGAACTTAATCTACTAGTATGTGAAATAGCAACCTTAAAGGGGATCTGAAGCGAAAATTTTTATTTGGAAAAGGAAATGACTGACTGGTTTGATTAATGATACCGTTTAAAGTTTTGTAATATTTTATTTCGTTTCGGAGATATTCGCTGTTTTATGTTTTGAAGTGATGACGTCATTTTGTTTGCATATTTACAGGGAAAGTATAGGCAGAGAGTAGAAAAACTTGCGACAATGATTATGTTTGCAATTAAACCTGCTGCTGCAGCATATTAGAGCGACAAAACACGCCCAGAAATGTCATAGATCTCATGAAAAGAAAGTCCATTGACAAATCTTTGGGTTTTCAGGCTTTTTTACAAGAAATTTTCTTGATATCAATTGTTTTCTTGCCTTTTTGCAAACAAAATGACGTCATAAGCTCTAACCATAAAATGAGTAATAATTCCAAAACTAAACATGATATGAAAAAACTGAAAACCGCGTTCTTCGTTGTTCAACCAGGCTATTGGCTTTTGCAAATAAAAAATTTCGCTTCAGGTCACCTTTAAAAGTTGTCACTTCTTACCCACGGGGACTGCTAGTTCGTTTGTCATTGTTCCAAAGCAGGAATTTCGCCAGTAATGCTACCAGTTTTGACCAAATTATTTTATGACAAGATCACCAATAATTATGAAAGGAGTGACCAATTCAGCAAGCTAAGTATTTATACAGTAATTAATTTTACTTCAAGCTTTAACCAACATAGAATACAAAGTTTATAAAATATGGTGCATTCTTTATGATCCAAGAACAGAAAAGGTTATCTTGCTTAGACCATTTAACAAAATGAACAAAAAACAAAACTTAGTTCATCAAAATAGTAAAAATTCTACAATACATGAAAATTTGACATGGAAAAATTTATGTTGAAATGTATTTTGAGTGATCTTTGAATTAGTATTATTTTTCGAATTTTAATATTTACCAATAAGTGGTTTCATTGTTAAAGGCCTATTATTATTATTATTATTATTATTTTTATTATTATTATTATTATTATTATTATTATTATTATTATTATTATTATTATTATTATTATCGATTTATTTAAAGTAGGCATACTGTACATATAAATAGCTATCAAATTAAAGCTAATTCAAGCCTACTATCTAACAAAGTAAAATTGTTTAAAAAAAAAGAAAAAAATACAATACAGAATACATGGCAACAGATTTGTACAATATTTACAATGTTTCCAATATTTACAATGCTTTCTTTTTTTATATTTACACACAGTGCATCAAATGTCTATCCGCTCAAGAACCCAACCTGAGCCACGAAAGGTCTACATAGTCTACAATTGCATCCCTCTCCTTTCCAGATTTTGATTTTCCTTTTGAAGCAGGAGGGGGTATCTGATTGTTTTATGCCATTGGGAAGTGCCTGCCATAATCTAAAATCTAGTTATTGAAGGAGTACATAAGTCATTTCATGCAAATATTAAAAATTGTGTAACATTAAGTTAATGCCACAATGAGACGAAGGATTTGAAATCTCACGAATTTGCTGCTTGGATTTTGCAGTATGATGTTACAAGCAGTGGATGCATTTTTCTAAATTACCCACTACTCACTATGAATTTCTTAATGTGTCCTTTCTCCGTAGGAAATGATCTAATGAAAGCTGGCAAGTATGATGAAGCAATTAAATCTTACACTGAAGCTATTGAAATTGATGTGAACAATGCAATTTATTATTCAAACAGGTAAGAATTTTCGTTCTGCCATGTATGTAACCTTTTGTGATTGCGGAGAACGGAGGAAAAACTAATTGCCACACGAGTACAATTAAGGTCTGTTTGATTCAAACAGACGACATTTCACGTGACTTTATCAATTCTAACTCGAAAATCAGACTTGGGGTAAATGAAGCCATTACAAAACATAGTGTCGCACTGGGATTTTGAGAATATCTCGTTTGTTTATCGAACTAAATCATTTTAAAAGCTTGAAAGCTGTTCAGATCATTCCAGAACTTGAGCGGATATGTCGAAAAAGAAGGTTGACTTCAAAGAAGCGACGAGCACCTTACAACTGATGGAGTTTGTAGCGCTGTTTACACAATTATCGTCGCAAAGGCAAGTCTATCACAGCCTTCTTGGACGACATTTATGGCGTGCTTTCAAGAACAGCTTTTTCATGCAATTAATTCCTTGATTTTGGTCTGACTGACAATTGCTACGTATCCTACCTATTCACTATCGCGATGGAGAATATAAGGGCAATTTTGTCCATTTTGTTGTAAATTTCCCATAGAAACTTATAGAAATTTTCTGAAGATTCACCCCAAAACAAGATGGCATCATGTTTTCAACCCTGTTGTGACGTCATGCCATCTGGATGAATGGGAAGAGGTGAAGAAACTAGCAAAGCAATGTCCCAGCAAAATGCTCTTTGTCACTGACTTTTGAATTAATCGAAAACAGAGCATAGGAATCAAATCTTTAAAAAGCATTGCACAATTGGTTAATGCCTCTTTCGTTTGATTTAATGGCTTGAAAGGAATTTCAGGTACTTCGTTATGAGTGTTCATTGGCAGTCTTTGATATCTTGATTATTTTCAGAATTACATCATCTTCTATGTTTCAAACAGTTTTCCGGTTGTGATGTCATCAAATTGCAAAGTCGTGAACCAGAAAAGCTACGGATTTCTGCTTACTGCCATATTATAGACCTTCACAAACTATGGTTTTATTGAAGATTGTACCACTTTTTGCCTATTAATTTAGGATTTACGATTATTGTAATTTTTTTCAAAACTTCTCATGAATTCTTTCAATAAAAAGGAAAACGCAATGATTCTGACAATAAGTAAGATATCAAAGATTGCCAATTAACAGAACACTCATACCGAAGTACCTGAAGTACCTTCTGAACCATTGAATCAAACGAAAGATGCATTAAACAATCGTGCAATGCTTTTTAAAGATTTGACTCCTATGTACGAAAACAGGGAATGGATTTCGATAAATTGCCGAACGTTGAGACTAAAAGAGAGATATTTCATCTTAGTTTAGAAGTTGGCAGGTAAAATATTCGTAGTGCTGATATTTATTCATGTGACGACAATGACAGGTTTAACTAGTGATGAAAAATTATTGTTTGCGCTACAGAAAAAACAAGGCTTGGAGCCCTTAACGATTAAAAAAATCATCCAGTGCCAAAGAGAGCATCTCTTTCTTCTGTGTAACTGATTGAAATTAATGCCTGTCTTTGTGACCTTAAGTCGGTTTGAACTCAACCTAGTTTTGCACCTAAAGTCGGTCTCACATTAGATTTCAAATGAGATTTGCGATAACACAACATTACTCATGCAAAACCGTACTTGTTTTTATTCGCGAATATTTGGCCTGACACAGACAAACTTTAGTCACGAGGCTTTCTTGCCTATTTGCGATTCCAAGCATTATAGCAAAAAATAATGCTAGTGTAAACTGGTCAAAAGCTGTAAGACAGCGTTTTGAAGACTTTTGTCCTTGATTGAAATCTTAAAATGTTTAATAAAATATATTACATATACAGGGATATACATTCTTGAAGATCATTCGGTAGTTACAAATAAAGGTCTTATGCTCTTCTTCAATTATGACAGTACATGCACTCATCAGCAAACAACAGATGTTACTGTAAAGATTTCTTTCATTATTAGGAATTTAGTTAAGATTGTAAATTTTCTGTGCACTACTTTTTCAACACAGGGCTGCAGCATATACAAAGCTAAGCACATACGACAAAGCAATCAGTGATTGTCAAAAAGCTGTCAGCATAGACCCAAACTTCAGTCGGGCGTATGGCAGATTAGGGTGAGTATTTTAATTGATTGATCGATTGATTGATTGATGGATTGATTGAGTGTCTTTCAATGTAACGGATGTTGATAAAATACTTTTAACGCCATCTTTAGCGTTGTCCATCTATTAATGATTATGCTGGCATTGTTAGCTTTGTAACCATCTGACTCCTTCTTTGCTCTCATCATAAATGAAATATTTATTCTTACGCCTGTACAGGCTTGCATACTTGAATATGGGAAGCTATGAAAAAGCCCAGGAAAGTTGCAAAAAGGTACGGATATTTAAAGTTTATTTTCCTTGCTGGCTATACACTTTCGCAATTTTTCTATGTTTTTTAGTATTGTCAGACGAGTTAGAAATTCTGGAGTTCTCGACTTAAATGTCTGCATCTGACAGCCTAACATGAAAGGAAAAAATTGCTGATTCTTGAAAAATCAACGAAATTTGATTAAATCACTGATCTAAGAGAATTTTATTTTGTGTCTGTTGTCAAGAGGCAAATTTTGTCAGATACCGTGAAATTTTATACTTGCTTGAATTTATGTTGACTGCCCGATTTTTGTTTAGAATTACTATAGAATATAAATACGCCGTAATAACAGGAGATGATTAGCAAATCAAATTTATGTCCTTCACTTCTTCCTAACTTGTTTGCTNTTTTCCTTGCTGGCTATACACTTTCGCAATTTTTCTATGTTTTTTAGTATTGTCAGACGAGTTAGAAATTCTGGAGTTCTCGACTTAAATGTCTGCATCTGACAGCCTAACATGAAAGGAAAAAATTGCTGATTCTTGAAAAATCAACGAAATTTGATTAAATCACTGATCTAAGAGAATTTTATTTTGTGTCTGTTGTCAAGAGGCAAATTTTGTCAGATACCGTGAAATTTTATACTTGCTTGAATTTATGTTGACTGCCCGATTTTTGTTTAGAATTACTATAGAATATAAATACGCCGTAATAACAGGAGATGATTAGCAAATCAAATTTATGTCCTTCACTTCTTCCTAACTTGTTTGCTCATATCCTTGATAATCACAAAATTTAGCTTTCGGCCGATAATAGGTTTGTAAAATTATTTTTGTTCAAAATAAGGAATATCTGAGATCAATTTGGTCCTTAGCACAATTGCACACAAAAAAGCATTATAAGTCAGTAATAGTCTTGATGATTTTTCAAAAAGTTGACCGTTTTTGGCCACTAAATACCCGGGGGGGGGGGGGTACACGACTTGTGGATGTACGGGGGTCTGCCGCCCGGTTTTCCGAAAGCCACCCTCTTCTAATTGCCAAAATTCGCCTTAGTACCCACTTTTATTGCCCATTTTTAACGATTTTTTGCCGATTTCAGCCAAACCGACCCATGTCTGAGGAAAATCTGCCAAAAAATGACCCTTGTTTAGAGAATTTTCAGCCCAAAAACCCACCCACCCGCCCTGTACTCTCAACATGTTATGTACCCCCCTCCCCCAGGCTAATTACACTTAATTATCTGTGTACTTTCAGTTGCCTTTAAATTCCAAATTTTCCAAGTATTGCAAATTATTTTCTAGGCATTGGAACTTGACCCTGCAAATATAGGATATAAACAAAATTTGGAGTTGATCGAGCAAAAACTTGCAGAAAAGAAGGGACCAAGCCCAAGCGGGCCTAGCCCAGGTAAAGATTTAGTTTTAAAATGACAACTTCGTTCCCATGACCCAAAAGGAGGCTGCTGAGCCAGCATTGTCAGTATTGACGTAGGAAACTGGCCCTCGGAACCAGGTTGTTAAAATGATACATTTGCCAACTAATCTTGAGAGGCAAACATTTGAGTGATATCTCTTCCTGCAGAATCGAGGTCAAGTTACAGTGTTAATCTTGATTTAAGGTTGCGGTAAACTGTCAGTTGACAAAATCATTTAATGGAAACTTTTCGTTTCCAACTAAACCAATTCTTACGGAAGGAAAAGTACATTGCATGGCGATTTACGGGCAAAGGAAGTTAACAATATTTTGCAGCTATTCAACATACCCAAGCGGCAGTTTTTGTACTTGAATCTATTTTCTAGGGTCCAGTCTTTGGTTTATCATTCATGAACTGCATATATTTTTGTAAAATCACGTTCTGCTTGCTCGAAACTTTCGATTATGCCCTCAGCGAATCTTATTTTACAACCGGTGTTAATAGTAAGCAAAAGATCAAAAGTATCACAATACTGTTGAGAAAAGTTTACTTTCTTATGAGCTAGTTTCTATTTGTTATCTCAGCGAAATTTGGAATCTTTTACACCGAGCGGTAATTAACATAGGCCATATTGGAGGCAATTTGTTGTCAGATATCACAATTTTCTAAGTGCCGTTCTCTGGGAATAACTTGTGATTTCGCATTTATTTTTGCATCAGGAATTTAGTTTGCCCAAATATTTAATTATAAAACAGTTAGACCTTTTTTGCAGCTCATTACGTTAACTTCGGTGTTGCCTATTTATTATTGACTCAAATTTGGCTAAATACGTGATTAGCTGCAGATGGTTTATTGATTTGGATTTAATTAAAACAGCATGCTAAACTGTGCCTTTTCATATGGGGAACCAATTTCTAGCTCATCTCCTTATTAGTTAAAAGTATAAGGCGAGACTAATTAGCTCTATGCAATTTGAAATCTTGATGCTTAATTAATGCAATCGTCATCATTGAACTTCATGCAGAGTTCAAAATTCAAACTTCAGAACTGCAGTCAAAGTTTTTCTGACGGAGCTATCTGAAAATTGAACTAGACTATTGAAAATCATTAACTCACTGCATCATCACTCTTTTCTTGAGCAGTAAGACCCGTTGCAAAGCCTTCTTCATTTATGTTAGTAATTTAGCTTTCAGCATCTGTTGCTGTACACCAGTCTGTTTTTATATCCATTTTGAAGCTGAATTTCACGAATCATACGCAAGAGAATGCTTAAAAATGACAAGAGATGTCGACCTAATTTCATCCAGTTTTTGTTTTTAGAATAGCACGATTGCACTCTTCATTAAAATGTGGCGAAAAATATTGACCACTTACGTTGCCTTGAAAATCCTGTTTTTTATATTCAATATAAAAATTGACAAAACGAACTACTTAAGACACTACGTACGAACTACTTTAAAACACTAAAAGGACGATACCAAGGGGAGCAAAAAAATCATGACTGCCCCCTGGCCATTACACGAAGAACATAGAGCTAGATTAACACTAAATCTACAACTACAAAAGCTACGCATAAACGATTTTTACCGATAAATACTTAAGCCGGTGTCACATTGGATGTCAGGCTAGCATAGGCGATGATGATGCGCAACCAAAGCCCCAGCCAGGAGAGCAACAACGACAACAACCACTGTCGTCACTGCTTCCCGCCCAGTGTCCCAATGGTCCAAGATACCGCGCCCATGCTATCAGGTTAGGGGTTTCTTATTCACAATATTGGTTGCTTTTAGGTTTAAAATCTAGTGTAGATGAATTGTCAAATTGAAAAGGCTCGCCAAAGGTTTTCGACAGACAATTCTGCAAAAGATGCCCTTCTTCAACGATGTTTTCTGCTCTTTTTCTTAAAACTTTGCTGTCTTTATCTTATTATTTTGCTCTTTTAAGGAGGATTGCCAGGGGGCTTACCTGGGGGCCTACCTGCGGGCCTACCTGGAGGCCTACCTGGAGGCCTACCTGGAGGTCTTGGTGGCCTAGACATTGGCTCCCTACTCTCTAACCCAGCAGTTATGAATATGGTAATTACTTTAACTTATATAAATTCGTTTGTTTAGACCTTTTGATGAACGTTGTACTGGATTAGAAATAAATGTGAGGTCTTTTGCTAAGATTTAAAGGGAAGAAAAGACTTGTTCAATTGGTTCGAGCCACGAGTGAAAAAAGTACCTCTTTGAAATGGAAGATCTGTACGAGGCCATAAACAAAGCGTAGCTAAACAAACAATGTCGTTTGTTGGTATTTCTTTATCCTATTTAAAGACCACTCCATTTAACCATGTCTATTTTATTCGAATTGTTTTCGAAAGAAAATTGTTGTTATTTTTTTTTTATGTAGCAGGATGCCAGCAGAACGGTGCAACCAGTTTTTATATTCAAAATTTTTTTCAACTTGCATTATTGGATTTCTTACTCTTTATTTCGGATGTGTTATTTTGTTTCGGATGTTATTTTGTAAGAAAATTAAGAATTCAAACTGCGACTATCTCGATCTTTTAAAGAACAGTTGCAAATTTACAAACTCAGACGGGTTTCTTCCCATCACTGATAGCATACCAGAGCTACACGTTAACAGCTTGGTAGTTGTTAGAAAAACTGCATAAGCTTTAAAACCGTCGCCTGCCATCTGTTACGAAAACTGAATGAAATTACACCGTTGAGAGAGTATCTTTCTGGCCAACTTTGAATTTTCAAGTAATTCTTTACGTGAATCAGAATTTGAAATTATTGCATTTCCTTTTCTTCCAATAGTTGGTACATTTTGGACTCACCAAGGTGGTTCAAGTCATTCCACTGGGTTTGCAAAAACCACAATAATTTATCCAACAAACTTACAACAGCGTTATGAAATTAACTTTTAGTTTCATCTTGATTCAAGTACCAGCTATCTGCAAGGCTTTGTGATTTGCTTTTTGCAAAAAGTTAGGATTAGCTTGACAACTTCAGTATTTAACGAAGAAACGTTTTTCTCTGCAGGCGTCCAGTTTTATGCAGAATCCTCAAATGCAGCAAATGTAAGTCTCTTCTTTAACGATAACGGATAATCGTTGTAAATATTTCTTTCATACCGGGTGCCCCAAAAGAAATTTCAGGCGTTTGAAGATTCGTAGTTGCTTGAATACATAGTGGATGGATTTGAATGAATCGAATTCTGCTTAATAGCCAAAACACTGAAGTATTTTTGCCATTTTTTTCACACTTTTATGAGCACTGAAGATGTAGGTAAATTCAGCTTTACGAAAATCCTTGGTGGCGAAATGCCTGAAAATGAGTCTAAAACACTCGATCGAATCCTAAATAGTTTCCTCGTACAGAACAATACCAAAGTGCATTGTGTCTCCCCCATGAGTTCAAAAAGGAAAATTTAGACTACAGCCTTTTCAACAGGTAAGAGATTAAGTGGGCATATTTGTTGCCAGGGGATTACAAACTTTAGTGATTGTTTGAAAATTCATTTATGATAACTCTGGAGGGAGATGAAATGACAGTGCTTATTGTTCTGTGCTAGGAAATTATTTAGGATTTGACCGAGTGTTTTAGGTCCTTTTTCAAGCATTTTACAACCACGATGTTTTCGTAAAGTCGAAGTTACCTATGTTTTCAATGCTCATAAAAACGCGAGAAAAATCACAAAAATACTTCTGTCTTTTGGCTATCGAGCATAATTCGATGCCTTCAAATCCATCCAGTACTCAAGGTACTACGACTTTTCAAATGCCTGAATGTTTTTTGGCGCACCCGGTATATAGTTCTATTTGATGATGAGAAGACATCAATTAATAGGGGTTATGGGAAAAATATATTTACAGCAGGCACTACAACAATGCTTATTGATGTATACTCTTTTTTAGGTATTATGTGGATTTAGTGGTCGGCAGTCTTATCGTCCATGCAGGATGTGGTGGTTTGCAATCCTATGTTATTGGCTGCCACTTGGGGGAAGCTGCGCATACCAACAGTTTCGTATGCCTCGTTCTGTAGAGCAACAAAACACGTCAGTTTGAAAAACAGTACTAAATATTTATTGCAAAAAGAAAAAAAGTGAAATTGAAAATGAAACAAATGTTGAGGAGTGGATCTGCTCAGCTTCGGTAATGGACCACTTGGGGGCCATTCGAGCAGACAGTATAACAAAAGCGTATCACCAAAATTTTGAATTATTGGTTTTTCTACCCTTAGAGTACCAATATAATCATATACTGCATTGACATCGGGCTCCTTTTTCCAGGTTTTCCAGCATGATGGGTGGAATGAACCCTGGTGGTGATGGTGCTGCTGCTGCTCCAACAGAAAGTGTTGCCCCAGCAGAGACAGCTCCACCAAGTGCAAATCAAGCACCATCTATTAATCTGTCAGAGGTGATGGGAGCGTAAGTATTGTCTTCTTCGTGCATGATTAATTGTGTGTTTGTGCTGTAAAGGTCATGCTTGTGGGAGCCTCCCACTTTTAAGAAACTACCTGTTTTTCCTGCTCCCTGAAGTGTTCAAACAACCCTCCCCATGCCATCTTAAACAATCATGTTTTCTATATCCACAATCAGTTAAACCTTTTAGTCTATCTAAATAAGGTCATTGGACATACATCTTTTCAAGTTATGGTCCACAGCTTCAAGTGCACAGTGATAAATGGAAGCTTGTAGCTCAAATCTCCACCGCACCCGCTTATTCTGACCGCCCTCATCATCAAACACCCCTATTTCCAGTAAAATTTTTGTCAAAACGAATTTTAAAAATAGTCTTGGTCGATTCAGTACTTCAGTATGAATCAAGCATAACAGTACTCGTTAGGCAGATGACTATTTTGTTAGAGAATATTCTCTGTCAGTATTGTCTTCGCATGAGTTCGAGAAAGTGGTCCTCGGGCTTGATCTTCTCTTTGGTACTGATCTTATGAGGCTTATCAGGATTAAGGTTGCAATTTTATTTGCTAAGCTACGATGTGAGACTATTATTTGAAATATTAATTTGTTTCAACCCCCATTGAGATAGCAGATTGCCTCTTTTTGTTTAATATGAGCGTGTATTAGTATCTATATTAATTCCTTTTCTAAGTCAGAAGTCCTGAAAGCCTGCCATTTGCAGCCTTAAAATTTGGCTTTTCAAATATAATCGTCTCTCTAATGAGCTCGCTGTATATTGAGCCCACAGTTTTCCCTCTGAAGTAAAACTCCCTGCAGCTTGCTGTAATTGAAACGTGAAGATTACGGTAACAATTTAACGCATCAATTTGCCTTTTTTTTGTCAATTTGAAAAATTTTATATTCCTTTCAGGACTCAAAATTTCGCACAGCAACTTCAACAAGACAACCCAGAACTCGTAGATTCGTTAAGACGACAGTTTCAAGGTGGGAAACCTGACGATGAAAAACCAAATCAATAATCACATATCTCCGCAGTTGTAATTCCACCATATCTTCCCATATCAGTCGATATTTTTGTGAGATCTTGTTTCTCGTCTTAAGCACCAGTTTATTTCTAATAAGTTTCCATAGAAATTTTTATTGCTACCGGGTGTCGGTGAGTCGAAAAAAGATTAAGAGGCCCTTTCCATGAGAAATTTCAGCCCGTGCTGAGTTTCAACTCGGTTGACGGTGTAAGCCTTCATCGCGTTTACATGCAGAAGGGCGAGTTAAAACTCAACATTTCAGCACGGGTTGAGATTAGTAAAAATATCCATGTAAACGCAAATAATTTCAGCTCGGGGAGTGTTGAAATCAAAGATTAGCATGTGAACAAAGGAAATCGAATCTATTTCCGCAATCAATCAACTTTTCGAATAGGGCTCTCATTCCTGCTTCTATTGTTTGCGACCGCATTCATATCATGTGACCTTATCTCGGCCTGTGTTGAGATATCATGTAAACGTAAAGCAAATAAGCAATGCTGTTAAAACTCAGCCCGTGTTGAACTCAGCACGGGCTGAAGTTTATCACGTAAAGGGCCTCTAAGACGTTTGAAAGACTGTAGCTTTGAAGTATTCATTAGATTCCTACAAACCGATAATATTTGTGTAGCTAACATTTCAGCTTAGATAAGANAAAAAAGATAAGAGGCCCTTTCCATGAGAAATTTCAGCCCGTGCTGAGTTTCAACTCGGTGACGGTGTAAGCCTTCATCGCGTTTACATGCAGAAGGGCGAGTTAAAACTCAACATTTCAGCACGGGTTGAGATTAGTAAAAATATCCATGTAAACGCAAATAATTTCAGCTCGGGGAGTGTTGAAATCAAAGATTAGCATGTGAACAAAGGAAATCGAATCTATTTCCGCAATCAATCAACTTTTCGAATAGGGCTCTCATTCCTGCTTCTATTGTTTGCGACCGCATTCATATCATGTGACCTTATCTCGGCCTGTGTTGAGATATCATGTAAACGTAAAGCAAATAAGCAATGCTGTTAAAACTCAGCCCGTGTTGAACTCAGCACGGGCTGAAGTTTATCACGTAAAGGGCCTCTAAGACGTTTGAAAGACTGTAGCTTTGAAGTATTCATTAGATTCCTACAAACCGATAATATTTGTGTAGCTAACATTTCAGCTTAGATAAGAAAATTTAGTTTGTCAAAATCGGTAGAATCGTTCTAAGGTTGCTATAAGGTTGCAAGCGATTCTATAAAAATGTTTCATCTCAAAATCCTTCAAAACAGGTTTAAAATCCTTGACCTAATATGCTAGCAATCCAGTCTTATGATAACAAAACATAGACACAAAAGGCTGCTTGACAGTCCAACGTGTATGAAAATATGCAGACCGCTCTTTGAGCAAATGAAACCTCCTCTAAGAAGTTTGACAATAAGATAGACCGATCGAGCTTGATTATGATAGCTACGGGGCCCCCAACAACGGGGCCATATTGTTATCAAATTTTATCAAGGAATTTAGGCCTTTTTTGCAGGATTTTGAGATAAAGCATTTTTATATAATCGCTTACAATTTGAGAATGATACGACTGATTTTAACAACCTCAATTTTTATATGTAAGATGACATGTTAGCTAGACAAATACTATCAGGTTAGGGACAAGTGCAGTTTAGCGGGCGGCACTAAATGTCATATTCCTTTTGCAGATATTGAACTAAACAAACCCCTAACTTAACCTAACTAACCCTAACTTACCCTAAACAACCCTAAAAACCTTTTGCTTAACCTAACCCTAACCCTTACCGTATGACATACAACAACACAACATTTAAATGCCGCCCGCTAAACTGCACTCTAGCCTCAGTTTATGGTAATCTAATGCATAGTTTGAAAGCGGCAGTTTTTCAAACGTCTAAACATTTTTCTGACTCACCCGGTATTGAAATCTATCATGCAACAGGCAGTAAAGCCGCAAGAAACACGCCCATCAGTTATAGCGAGTGTTTCTGATGACACAGGAACAATCTCTTCAAATTTTGGTGACTGCTTTTAGAAAGTTGTGTGCAACACTGTTATGTCAAGTTGAGCATCAGATCAGAATAATAATTTGCAATATTTGTATGTATTTGATCGTCTTATTTGCTCTTGCTGTTAAAAACCATAGTGAAAATTGCGGAAGTCCAGCAAGATTCCGCTTTTGATGAAATCGTTGGGCAAAGTGAAGATAGGAGGGCGTTGGAAGCCTAATGTTCCAATCATTCGAAGACTAGACTTGCTCTAAATCTATTCCATGGTCTGTCAGCGCTAAAAGAACATAATAACCTCTGCGCGGACGTAAGACATGAGGAGGGCGCTGCGAAGGAGAAACGAGAGGAAACGGAATTTGAAACCTGCGATTTTGAAACCTTGTTCTTTGCCTCCAGGCAGTGGGCCTAAAAGCCGTACACGAGCATTCAAAAATGGATGCTTGAAATAGCAGCAGTTCCATCCGAGTTCCATGTTTCCTAAGAGACCTTTAGATAGATCATACAACTTCCAGAACTTTTCCTTTCAAAATTTTGTTGTATGCTTTGTTAAAAACAATTTTATGAGTTGGTCTGCAACGTTAAAAAGATTTACCGCTTAGCTCAAAATAAAAACAGTTGTTTGGAGTCAACCTGTTTGAAGTGTGATATTAGTTTCTCAAAATTCTACTGGGTGAGCCATTAAAAGTTCCCACTTTTGAAAAATCATAGCACCAAGAGTACTGAATGGATTGGAATGAATCGAATTCCGAGTGGTAGCCGAGAGATTGAATATTTTTGTGATTNTCAAATTTTATCAAGGAATTTAGGCCTTTTTTGCAGGATTTTGAGATAAAGCATTTTTATATAATCGCTTACAATTTGAGAATGATACGACTGATTTTAACAACCTCAATTTTTATATGTAAGATGACATGTTAGCTAGACAAATACTATCAGGTTAGGGACAAGTGCAGTTTAGCGGGCGGCACTAAATGTCATATTCCTTTTGCAGATATTGAACTAAACAAACCCCTAACTTAACCTAACTAACCCTAACTTACCCTAAACAACCCTAAAAACCTTTTGCTTAACCTAACCCTAACCCTTACCGTATGACATACAACAACACAACATTTAAATGCCGCCCGCTAAACTGCACTCTAGCCTCAGTTTATGGTAATCTAATGCATAGTTTGAAAGCGGCAGTTTTTCAAACGTCTAAACATTTTTCTGACTCACCCGGTATTGAAATCTATCATGCAACAGGCAGTAAAGCCGCAAGAAACACGCCCATCAGTTATAGCGAGTGTTTCTGATGACACAGGAACAATCTCTTCAAATTTTGGTGACTGCTTTTAGAAAGTTGTGTGCAACACTGTTATGTCAAGTTGAGCATCAGATCAGAATAATAATTTGCAATATTTGTATGTATTTGATCGTCTTATTTGCTCTTGCTGTTAAAAACCATAGTGAAAATTGCGGAAGTCCAGCAAGATTCCGCTTTTGATGAAATCGTTGGGCAAAGTGAAGATAGGAGGGCGTTGGAAGCCTAATGTTCCAATCATTCGAAGACTAGACTTGCTCTAAATCTATTCCATGGTCTGTCAGCGCTAAAAGAACATAATAACCTCTGCGCGGACGTAAGACATGAGGAGGGCGCTGCGAAGGAGAAACGAGAGGAAACGGAATTTGAAACCTGCGATTTTGAAACCTTGTTCTTTGCCTCCAGGCAGTGGGCCTAAAAGCCGTACACGAGCATTCAAAAATGGATGCTTGAAATAGCAGCAGTTCCATCCGAGTTCCATGTTTCCTAAGAGACCTTTAGATAGATCATACAACTTCCAGAACTTTTCCTTTCAAAATTTTGTTGTATGCTTTGTTAAAAACAATTTTATGAGTTGGTCTGCAACGTTAAAAAGATTTACCGCTTAGCTCAAAATAAAAACAGTTGTTTGGAGTCAACCTGTTTGAAGTGTGATATTAGTTTCTCAAAATTCTACTGGGTGAGCCATTAAAAGTTCCCACTTTTGAAAAATCATAGCACCAAGAGTACTGAATGGATTGGAATGAATCGAATTCCGAGTGGTAGCCGAGAGATTGAATATTTTTGTGATTTTTCTCGGTAGAGAAGCAATAAGGATTTATACCGGGTGAGCCAGAAAAAAGTTCCCACTTTTGAAAAATCATAGCACCAAGAGCACTGGATGGATTGGAATGAATCAAATTCTCAAATTTATTTTTGTTTTGTTCGGTGTGAGAAGTTTCTTTACGATTTGATCACGTGTTTAGGCCCTTTTTCAGCTGAATTGCAAACATGGGATTTCCTAAAGTCGAATCTACCTGTATTTTCGGCACTCATAAAACAAGAAAAATCACAAAAATACGTTAGCCTTTCACCCATCAAGCAAAATTCGATCCAGCATTCTAGGTGCTAGGAATTTTCAAACGCCTGAACTTTTTTTGGCGCACCAGGTAGAGTCGCTCAAGCATATATAATTCAGTCTCCGGGGGTCTCTAAACAAGTCAAAGAAAAATATAATGTCTTCCATTGACGCTATTTCAACGTAAGAAGTATTTAACCGAGCCCATGCCACAAAAAAGCCGCAAAGAAGCCATTGTTTTTAAATTTGCTCAAAATAAGATGCATAAAATACAAAATTGACAAACGAAGTTATGTATTTAAATTCCGCAGCTAGATAGTTCGTTTTTCAGTAAGGTTGCTGTTTATTTTATTAAATATTCAAAGAAGGGATCATCTGATGTTTGCGCTAGGTCAGATGGCTAGAAATTCGAGCGATTTGTGGTTTTTTAACAGAGCTTGCAACTGTTAGCAGCATTTTTCAGACCTGTGAAAGCTGTCAGCTTTCCTGGCGGATCTGGAAGGACTGGAAGCTGTTATAAAGAGATATTACAAGTGAGGAATGAATCACTCCCTCACTCAAAAAGGTTTTAGATTTCTTGGAGAACAAAAGGATTTCCAGAGGATTTCAGGGATTTCTCGAGAACACCAAGAAACCAAAAGGATTTCCTTAGAAAATGTGCGGGATTTCTTGGGAGTGATTTGGCCCTCGATCTCGATTACAAGCCTCACGTTCTCCAGACTCATGAACCTTTTAAAGATATTTCAGTTGACTTTCCAGTCCTAAATTAGCAATCTACTGCAAAGAGGAGCGCACATCTTTCTGAGAAGGGTTGTCAAGCATAGTTTCTTTCTCCAAGAGGGTTACACGTCCCCGGTTTGCCCTTAAATTTGTTACTGAGATGCTTTAAAAAAACTTCCTGCGGTGGACTCAAGATTTTAACATTTAGATAGTTCCAAGCATTTATTTGCATCCAATTCCAGAGGTATGAAAGGTAGAGATTTGTTGCTCGTTGCAAACTCTTTTGCTAAACTGCCTGAGCGTTTTTTTGCAGAATTCCCCACTGAGGCGAAAACTTGTTCGAGTTAACATATAGTTCAAAAGTCTGTCTCAAATTAGATGTCGCGTGAAAATTCCTGCGAATGAAACAATTTTGCGTTATCGCAAACCTCACATGATACCTAATTTGGGACAGCCTTATAGTTAACCGGAGATTTAATCTTTCTTAAATATTCTATAAAAATTTTAAGCCAATTTTCAGTGAAAAATTAAGTTATTTGTAAGTCCTCAACAACATTGCTGAACAAGACTGAACATGATTCTGGATTGCTGAATGAAACTCACTGAAAATTTTAATTGTTTGGCCAGGGCTCCAAGTTATGAAAAGACACCTTCATCTCTCATCTCTTTGTTGTCGCCTTTTTCAAGGGCCAGGAAATTGGCGACAACAAAGGCTAACCAAGAGATGGCACGTGCAACGCATATTGGTTGAAACAGACCCTTTAAAAATCATTATAGTTGTCGATTTTTGTGTTAAACCATGTTCTATTTATAAGGGTTCTTTGTGTTCTTCTCATCTCTAATGCTGAGGCTTTACGGAGGCAACTGATAAATTAAGCCTATCAAGCGTTTTTAGCATATTGTGAGCGAATTTCGATGGATTCAGACGGAGGCTGCAGTGCTAAGGCATATAGACAGTGCATTTTGTGCGCAGCGAATTGAATTATTGCGCATCAATTAATTAAAGTATCAATTAAAGACGCTCATAGTGTGCTGTCAAAGGCCACCAGCTTTAATTTCGAGCGAATTGAATAATTATATTCGCTCATAATTCGCATGGCGGAGTGACTTATCTGCGCATTGTAAGTGAGCGCTGTCTAAATCCACTTGAAGCGCTCTGAAACGGCGCGTTATGCACACTTGAAGCTGAATTTAATTCGCTGCGCCCAAATGTGCTGTCTAAACTATGCCTAATCCGATGTAAAGCGTAAAGCAGGTTCTGAAGAGAGCAACACAAACGATGCTGCTAATATTTGCAATTTTACTGGTTGCATCTCTACAAAATTTTCAATAAATTCATTTCACAAACATTAAAAATCAAGTGAACATTCAACTGAGGCGCTTATTCATCGTTTCCATTGCTAGTATCGTGAAATATAACAATATGAATTGATTCATTAATAAGCATCTTTAGGACTTGCCTGTTCATTTGTCAGGCCATTTATTTGTTTATCAGGTGGCCACGTTTCAATTGCATGTTTTGAGATCAAAATATCCTCTACTGATGTTGTGAACTCTTCACAATCAATACGATAACGCATCTGGTACCTGTCGTATGAAAAGGTTGTATGGATGCTAGATTTTATATCAAACCTGTCTTAATTTCAAGATTGATAAAAATATCGTAAGCGATTGTAGGCCATTGAAAATCAAATCAAACAGGTTTTTATCAGAAAGTTATGCATTGAGAAAGGTGGATGAGCCAACCAAAATCGTCACCATGAGCATGGAAGATATTGGTTGCATAGTGGCAAGAAACAGCTATTGTCTACGGTTTTCACCTTTATACTTGGTTGCAGGCTATCAATTCCTCCCCTCATCTTGCGTGCGTCCTTGAAAGGCGAGCTTCCTTTTAAGCCTCTGCGGAGGAGAGTGGCTATCTTATATGAACTAGTTTTCCATTGAGCACGAATTTGAAAAACACTCGTATTACTCCACAGTACCACACCTTTCCACTGTACTGAATAACCTCCACAGTACTGCAAGACGTGTGCTAGAGTGATAATTTTGCAAAAGTAAAAGAAACTAAGAAGTCGACCCACTACTGAAAGGTTCTTAAAATTTCTCAAATTTGAGTACTCACAATTTCTTAGGGTTTCTCAGCAGTTTCCTCGAATTCTTGATGTTTGCATCCTGTGCCCTCGTGGACATTTCACTGTGAAGTTTTATGAAGCCATGCCACTGTCTAGATAGTACTTTATAAGCGGGGATGGCTCAATGGTAGCGCGCTTGACTACCAACCTGAGGGTTGGTGGTTCGAGTCCCCGCCCTGTCGAACCTGCTACGTAGAGTGAGGAGAGTCGCCAACTCTCTGTAATTCCAGGCTAAAGGAATCGCGAGGTGTGGTCACATCGAGAGGAAGGACCAGGACATTGCTCCGATAAGCTTAGCTTCTCAGTGTCCTAAAACTACCTTCGGATGCTAGGTAGCAATATAGAAAGAAAAAAAAAGATAGTACTCTGAGTACTCGAGGACCTTTTCTTAAATATTTGTGTGCCAGAATTAAAGTTTCTTAATTTTTAGTGATCTGAGAGTTGAGTTTCTTATAAAGAATTTCTTATTAAAAAATGCGTGTAACTTCAAAAAACCCTGGGTCATGTCAGTCTTCTAAAGACAATATGTAAAGAAAACAGCATCGGACTTCATAAGCTTTTTAGGCCAAATATTGATATGTGACTTTACATCAATAGTCATTGCTTTGTTTGATTTTTGTTTTTGGTTATTACCATGTTCATTTAACCGTATTTGCTAATGATTTAGATCGAGCTTGGTTGACAGACTACCAATGATTGTGTCCAGCTGTATTTGCCCAGCCTTCGTGCATTTTCCCGTAGTGAGAGTCTGCCTACACGCAGGCCATATTTCCCCTTTTTCTAATGATCAAGTTAAAAAAGCAAGCTAGTGTGTCCCAACAACGTCCCCACATTTGATTGACTGTGCTAAAACAGGAATCTGCCAATTGCTTAAGTCAGATGGTGACACATTTAATCTTTACTTTAGGCACTGGCAATAATTGCAATATAATGCACCGTTTTTGTATATTGAGATAAAAGTACCTGACAAGGTGGCTTTTTGTTCGTTTTTGCCTGGTCTCAACTTGGCCCAAACTCCACCATTATTACTGAAATCAAATCCCAACCGTCTTTCGCGCCTCTGTTAACGGTCAGCTCCTACGCAGCGATGCTTCTCGTTTCAAACTTCCACGGCACTGTCGAAAACGGGCAAATGAAGGAAAAGCGTAGCCACATTATCAAGGTAGCAACGTTCTTTAAATTTAGTATACAAAAACAATGCATCATTGCCTGTGCTTTCGATCGACCTCCGAAATACAAGGTGGTGTAATTTTTGAACAACTATATCTTCCCTAGCGTTGTTTTTATAAAGTCAAATTTCCCGAAACTGGCCTGCTCAAATTAATTTTGATGAGTTCTCTGTGCATTTTGATGAGTCCTCTCGCATATGTATGGATCTGTTGCAATTTGAAGGCAACGAAATTTGCAACTTCTGTGCCTTGAACCAGCCCCTGTGCATAGGCCTTTCTAAAACTCTATATATAATTCCCAGTTCAGCGAATCCTCATCGTATCGCAGAGAACAAGATGTTAAAATCTAAGTTAGTCTGTGCGAAATGGGAAATATCAGCATTTTCTTAGTTTCTTTGCTTGTCACTGTTGAACAAGGCTTAATCAAACAACGCGGGACATTTTTAGAGTACAGTACTGTGTATAAAGCGAAATTGGAGATCAAAGGTGTCCGTTCGCCCATATAAATCACAGGGAACCATTCGACAGCAAATTCGAAAGCATGTTATTGTGTTGCATCATGTGCGCAGGAAAACAATCAGAACCACTACAATGAACACAACCAATGGCGTCAAATATCACAAAGGCCAGGCCAAAGTCCATAATATGTAAACAGCAGGAATCAAACGTTAAATTTGATTGTTCCTCAACTTGCAAGAGTGATCGGTTAGGGAAGTGCGTGCTGAGTTGACGTTGATCTGGTAGTCAAATTCTTTATGAATCCGCACGTCTCGAATGATAAGAAAGTTTCCAAATAAATTCATTTGAAGAAGGAGTTCCGAAGAGAGGAGATTGGCTTGTACAGATCTTATCAAGTTAAGAAGATCAGTCATTATTCAAGAGATTTGCTGCAAAAGTGGATTCAAAGGATTTTAGAAAGGATTTACGGACTTGGAGGCTGAGATATGTTGCAATGATTGCATGACAAGTTTGAAAACAAACAGGAAATTTGCTGTTGAATTATAAACAAGAAATTATTCGATCATATATGCAAGTTGTTATACCTCGTGATTCACAAAGACTTGACTCGTGGCTGAAGCACCGTGCATTGTATCTAGATTCTGCGAATTTTCACAATACCAAACACAATGCTGAGAAACGCGGTTCAAAAAGTTTGTGGAGGAAATAAAAGGAGCACAAACCCTCACAAGCTGCCTGTTTTGCAAAAGCTTTCATATGGAGTTGGACATGTATTTAACGATTTATGTGCGAACTGTTGGTTCAGTTACTTGCTGCTTTATATGACTAAAGTTGTGTCGCTTTCAAATGCAAATGCGGGACTTATTTTGCTAATCGGGCAAGTGGCCGATGCAATCTTTACACCTTTTATTGGTTATGGCTGCGATAAAACCAACTGTAAATGTTATGGACGAAGGAAACTTTGGCATCTAATTGGTAGTTTTTGCGTCCTCCTGTCTTTCCCTTTTATCTTCAATCTATGTATTAAATGTGACAGTACCTCGCCAACAATTCTGGTATTATATTATAGCAGTTTCGTTGTGGTTTTTCAGTTTGGCTGGGCTGCAGTTCAAATTTCTCATTTATCGCTCATCCCAGAAATATGCCATAAAGTGAGCCAAAAAGTTGAATTAAATGCAATCAGGTGAGATGTAATAAAA
>REGM01000139.1:384347-412829 GCA_004194415.1 Aurelia aurita | reverse complement strand
ACAGTGTCTGGATCGATAGGGACTCAGCGGGGGGAGCAGTGGCGGCGGTGGTTGTTGTCGTTGTTGTTCTCTCGGTCGGGGTTTCTGTTGCTCAGCATTATTGCCTATGCTGGCCTGACATCCAATGTAAAACAGGCTCCAGTATTTATCAGTAGTTAATCGTTTATGTGTAGTTTTTCGTAGTTGTATTATTTAGTTGTAATTTCAGTTGCATGTTTTGTGTGGTTGCCATGGGGTAGTCATTGTATTTTGCTCCCTGTGGTATCGTGCCTGTAGTGTAGTAAAGTAGTTTAAATGTAGTGTTTTAGGTAATTCGTTATTGTAAATCTTTTAATTGAATAAAAAGGGATACAGTGGCGGACACTAGGGGGCGAGGGGGTGCGGTCGCCCCCCCAATGTTGGGTAGAACAAAGACCGATTGTTTGAAAATAATATATATAAACGATGGCTTTCAACTGAAACTATAGCTTCGCCCCCCCCCCAATATTTGGCAAAGTGTCCGCCACTGAGGGGATAGTAAAAGAATGGTATTCGAATGCATGGCAAGTAATGAGCAATTATTTCTTAATGCAGAAGAAATCGAAATGAGGAAATCTAGAAGCTGAAGAGTACCTGAAGATATTTTCCTTTTGTAAAGTTTGAGCGAGAGATATTTGTGATGAAGCCAAAGAAGTTTTGAATGGATGAATCAAATACGATTTTACATTCTTGTATTCCGATGGACGCTATTAGGTTTTTATTTCTCATCAAAGTAGGGAAATTTTGAACGAGCTGAAATTTTATTTGCAATAGTTGTAATGTTTTGCTCCTTTTCTTTTTTATAGATGGCTTTAATCTACATGTGCACGCGATTAACTCTCAATGTGTCATCTTCGTACTTCGTGCTATACCTCACAGAAACAATGGACTTCGAGAAAGTGAGTAATAATTTAATTTCATTCCTACCCCCTCCCCCCAACTAAAGAGAATGTCAGAAATAAAGTATCGGTGCGGTGGTGGCCGAAATAAATCAATTATGACTTGTACATCGATTGTAACGACTTATCAATAACTTTGTAAGAGAACATTTATTTCACTAATACCCCATTCACACTGGCAAGTTAAACCAGCTTAAAATAAGCCAGGTTATTGAATGCTGCGTTCTAATTGGTCGATCCAACAAATCGAATGCATTTGATTGGTTGAAATTTAACCTGGGTTAGATAAAGCTGGTTTAACTGAGTCAGTGTGAATGCGGTATAAATCGGTTATGTCATTCTAGATTTATTCCATTTTAATGAATGATAACCATGCCTGATATTAGTTTACAATATTTTCAACATATTTTCAATTGTAGGAAGCCATTGCGTATTTCCCATTGCTGGTTCTTGTTAGTGGAGTAATTTCAAGCGTTATTACAAAAATATCAACAAAGCGACTTGGTGGACGGGTATGTTATTATTATGTAACATTTATTCTAGCACAAATGGTTGATACTACCATGCTCGTAATGAGAGCATTCTTTTCTCTCTCTAAATTATAATCTGTTTACCAAGTTCTTCGTTGTCAGCAGGCAAAATGGTGCATCGAAGAGAGAAACTTTCGACGGAGCAAACGGATTTTTCGGACAATCATTTTACTATTTCAAAGAAATTGTTTTCGGCCAATATTTTTTAAAATTTTGGTGAAGAGTTTTCAGTTTTAAAACTCCTAGAAGAAGGACATTTTCATAAAGCATTTGATTGGCTAATTGTACTAAATGCTTCTTTGACGGCATTTCGATTGTTGCAAGGCAAGTCACACAATGGAACATGGACAAAACATAAGTTTTCATTGTTAACGACAGATTGGTTTCTTTTCTGTTTTATCTAGGAATAGCACTTTAACGTTAAAAGCTTTTAACCAATAATTGAAACGCTAACTTAGACTCTGCTGTTTTATCTGAGACTTTTGCTCTGATACTTCTAGAGTTGTAAACAATTCTGTTTTCTCTTTGCAGTTAACATTTGTGCTGGGATGCCTTGCAGCATTAGGCTCATTTGTTTGGTTGTTCATGGTCAATAATGAATCTCGCAAATCAGTTTATGTTGCAGCATTGTTAATGGGAGGTGGATGTTCAATTATGTTGGTTACGTCATTGGCAATGACAGCTGATCTGATTGGTTCTCACAAGGTGAGTTCTATTTATTGATCGAGCCCTTATGTATCGTCATTACATAAAGCGAATATGGAAGGAGCAGCCCATTCTATTAACACTGCTTGTCGGATTCAAAGATGCTTGGAATGAAATGTAGTGAAAATATTTGATAGGTAGGAATACCGCAACACGGCGGAAACAACCCAGGGGGCTGGAACTCAGAGTCAAATGCCCTCCTCTTTAATTGTGACCCGTTCTCCTCATTCTCTACCACCGTTTCTTTAACTTTCTCCCTTGTTCTTTTGAACCAATTCTCCCTCCTCCCATTCAGATTTCAGCCGTTCTCCAATCTCCCTTCATCTGTTCAACCCCCAGACAACAACCATTATGGTAGAAGTGATGCTACCGATTGACGTTCCTTGATGCCAACCCTGTATTTGCATTTTTAGCGATAGTAGTTACCATAGTGATCGACTGCACGTGCATTTACTTATATTTTCGAACAAATGATCGGAGACCAGAAAAGATTGGTGATCGTGAGGTTTCTTCGCTGCAAACCTAAAAGCAAACACTTTAAGTTCTACCGAAGCGAATGGAATGGTCTTATCGAAATCATATTCCACTCTATAGGAACGTAAAATTGGAGTAATGTAAGGTTGCTTCGACCCTCAAGCACACGAAACATTGCCTTTGACATGCTGCACTGATATATGTTTAAGCTACCAATAAAGCGTTGTTCTATGCGTCTTTTTCTTTCTTGTGCGTTTTCTCTTTCTTGTGCTTGTCAGTCTCCAGATGAAGTCATTATTGGATGACTCGAAATTTTTGTATTTAGAAAATCCAGTTTTTTCTTTAAAACAATTTTTACTTCCAAGGAAGAATTACCTCAGTTTCATGAAAATTTACTAATATTCAGACTTAAATGTTGTTACATGTTTTTGATATGTTAGTTTTGTATTAGTAATTTGTATTGTGTTAGGGAAAAGCAACAAATAATGTGGTCCCTATGTCAACATGAACATGAATCTCCAGAAAATTAGATTACAAAAGCAGCAAAATGATCCAGTTCGTGATTTTTCATGAGGTTTTCTTTTGGCTCATGCTAATGATAAGGTTAACGAACTCAGTTCATGCTCTTCTGTAATTTCACAGGGATCCTGTGCGTTCGTCTACTCTGCGATGAGTTTCACAGACAAACTTTCATCGGGCATCGTCATATACATAATTCAACAACTCAAACCAACAACAAATTCGTAAGTAGCTTTGTTATCGCACCTTGATAAAGTCCCAATCAGACGCCGTCTCCTATCATAAATAAAGTTATACAAGATTGCAATCTTGTGATCGTATCAAATTAAGAATCCTATCGACAAGATTTACGTAGTCTGCTAAACTTATGGCTCAAAATATGGGTTTTGAAGCTATCATTTCAAAAGTGGTCGCATAATTTAGCATGATTATTAGTCTTGCTAAAAATAATTTGGTCTTTGATTATAACTAAACAAGAAGAAATTTTAAACTGTTGTAGCAAACCCAAGTTTTGAGGATTTTTAAAAACGTTGAAACTTTTTCTGACTCACCCTGGAGTTTTCTTGGACGTGTTTGATAGAGAGTTGGACTGCTATATTTTCACATTTTTAAGAAGTGATATTGTCACGAACCAAAGTACAAAATTACTAGTAGAACTGAAAATGTATGGGAATGGGTCAAAAAAGGTTACAGTTGTTGATGAGAAGTCATAAAAAATTTATTCTGTTACTAGGATTCAACATTCTGTTCAATACATGTCGATGGACACATCAGGGCTGGAAAAGATTTTTTAATGCCTCCGACCGCGGAAATGTACTAACTAATTGCCTCCAAGATAGGTATATAAAAAATGTGTTGTGAGCGATAATGACAGTAGCTATGTAAAATATAAGATGTGGATACTACATCAAAAATAAAGAATTTTTAGAACTAAAGCTGACTAGTGGTTTGAAAATCATTAAAATTCAAAAATTTTGGAAAATTTAAAATTTCCTTTCCGAGGTGTCAGTAAAGATCAAATTCATTTACAGTATCAACGTTGAATCAAAGTGGCAAAATTCCAAAGTTTTGTGACCTAACTTGTTTTGATCCATACTATCAAGCTCACAGAATTGTTAGTAGTCTACCCTTTCGTCTATTTAAATTTTNCGCCTCAAATGTTGAAAGTTTTTCTCACTTATCCTTAATAAAAATGTATATTATTGAACGGGTGTTAATGATTAAATGTGCAAAAACAATCTGTTTTCGATAATTTTCTTCCAGTACTAAAGCTTCTTAATTGTTTGCCTATCTGAAAGGTTGATTTCTTGTAAAGAGTTTCTTATAACAAGTATATTTGTATCTTCAGAAATGTCTTTTGTCAAATCATTTCAAACACTTTAAGTTGTTGGCCATCCCAAATAAAATAAAAGAAGATCTGTAGAAACGATGGTCTGCCTTCCTTTGGAAAGTCAATATGATGTTGTTATATAAAATTATTTTTCTTCGGAGAAACCTTACGTGATGCACTCTTAACATTGAAAGAATTAAGAATGGAAAATATTTAGTAAAATCCCTTTCAGCGAAGCTTAAAAAGTGCCTCCATTGTTATGTCGGTTTTTGAAATATGCCTCCGACCGGCGGTCGCGCGGTCGAGCACTTTTTCCATCCCTGGGACACATCATGGAGCAATGTGGACACCTTCATTTTGGAAGAATTTTTTTTCCGCGGCTACTACCTTAACTGCGAGTGGAGTAATCAACCTCTTTGGAGGTCCGCTCGCTCGCTCCTCCGGAGAGGTAGCTCGCTACGCTCGCAGCGCTCCTCCGAAGAGGTTAAGGTAGCAGCCGTTTAAGGTAGTAGCCGCGGATAAAAAATCAATTCGAAATAAAGGTGTCCGCATTGCTCCATGGACACATTTGTATAAAATTGACCTAATGTCAGAGTTTGCATTTTCATACAAAGGAAGGTTTTTAAATACATGAATGAATGAATGAATGAATGAATGAATGAATGAATGAATGAATGAATGAATGAATGAATGAATGAATGAATGAATGAATGCATAAGTAGTGCACCAGAAAAATGCTCATTTCGACCTGTAGTTGTTAATCAACGCCGAAATTATGGCACAGGATTTTTTTGCCTTTTGTATTTTTCCATTTCTCGCATGATAATTGAGTTCCTCTTTGTCTTAACATTCGTATTATTTTGCAAAGCCAAGAATCTCATTTCAATGCCATATTTTACTAATTTTTCACCTAGGAAATACAATCTCCGTACCATCAGTTTGTCCAACATCGTTTTGCTAGTGGAGAAAATGAAAAAAATAACTTAAAAAGTCCGAATTTAATTATCTTTGAAAAACTGTTTGATTTTTCAAAATTTTGTTTTTCTTAAAAAGGTTTGTTAATAAAACCCATTGAGGCATAATTATGACATTTACGGTAAGTTATTCATGTAATGACTTTCTTAATCTTTCAGTGGGTCATTCACAAGATACGTTCAAACAATAGTGACAGGAGCATCTTGCTTGACAGGCTTGCTTTGTGTGATATTCTTCTTTCCACCGGATTTCACATGGAAGAAAAAAGGTAAAAAATAAACCTACAATAGATTAGATTTTTCCTCAAAATTATCTTCTTTACCAACTTCGTCATTGTTTTCCAGGTGAGTAAAGCAAAGATTAGGGCGTTTGACAGATACCGGGTGTCTCCCAAAAAGTACCCTCTTTTGACTGGAAAAAGGAACAAACCGATAAGATATCAGGACTTTCCGATTGCACAGCTAAATTTTTCAATCTTCAACTTAAATGCACATACCTACCTTTTATAAATCTTCTACGAAACACCGGAGATACAAGCTCCCAAAGTCAAAATTTAGAGTGCACCTGAAACCCGATGTTTTGAAAAAGGGCCTAGCCACAATTTGATACCATGAGTATTTTCCAAAGGAATTTTGAACTTTTATTTTAGTTTTTGCTTTTGAAAAGAATCATAGACGCTTAGCCACGACCCTAATTAAACAAATAAAAGAAAAGTATAAGCGTGCATGTGCTCCTTTTTCTTCTTCTTTGATACAAATAACTTTTCAATGGGGTGCAAGGAACGATTTTTTCCTCAAAAGAAAAATGATTTAAAAAACAATTGAAACATCTCAAAGTAGAATTCTTTTAAAAATTAAAACTAAAAATAAAAAGTTAAAAATTCCTTTGGTAATTGCCGATGAAATCAAAGCATGGCTAGGCCGTTTTTGAAAACCTCTGGTTTCAGGTGCACTCTAAATTTTGACTTCGCAAGCTCGTATCTCCGGCGTTTGGTGGAGGATTTATAATGTGCATTTAAGTTGAAGATTAACAAATTTAGTTGTGCAGTCGAAAAGTCCCGAAATTTTATCGTTTCGTTCCTTTTTCCAGTCAAACGGGGGTACTTTTTATTGAGACACCCGTTAGTTTTGCGAGAATCCGTCCGGTTGTGGTGGTTAAAGCTTTATTACTATACGTTGTTACTATACGTTGTTACTATACTTTTCGAAACGTTGTTACTATTCTTAGTCTTTGTACTTATTGAAATTACTGTTAAAGCTTTATCATCGAAACGAAGCGAAAGACCAAATAAATTGAACAATTTATTTTGCCGAAATTGACCATTTTTGGTTATTTTTTGACAGTTATTTATTTGTCACAAAGTGACTTTGTCGAGAAAAAAAATGGTAGCATTTTTAACGAACCACTTCTTCAGAACGACGACTGGTAGAAAAATGGCTCTTTAAAGGCTGGTTTCCAGTCAGTGGAATGTTCCAAGCGGGCGGAATTTTACACAATCCAAAGTCATTCAATCTTAAATCTGCGATTCTGTAATGGAGCAAAACTCACAAGTTGTTTTTGATTGTAAAAACGAGATGAGAATCATAGGAACTGTTAAAAATGAAAATACAGTTAAAGTCACATTTCAGAAAGATGATTTCACATGTTTCACATTTGAAGAAGCTCGAAATTTATAAACGGGAGGGTCTGGAATAAGGATGTCCTGGGTGGATATTTTTCAAAAAATTGATAAGCGGTGGGAGACGTTTTATTCCGGACTCGAGAGTACTCTATTGCAAAGCGACATGTTCTGTCATAAACAATAACATTTCCGCCCGCTCGGAAAATTCCACTGACTGGAAGCTGGCCTTTAGGGATATAAAACCGTCTCCTTTTGCGGATTTATAATTGTGCCAACCCATTTTGTTCTTTCCCCGAATCTATTTCAATATGTTCAAAGTATTTTTAATGTTTATTGTCTGCTTTCAGTTTATCAACAAGATGTTGGCACGCAGACCCAAGATGACGAAGAAGCAGATAGCGCATGCTCGAAATCTGTCAGTAGAAGATCATCAAAAACGAGCATGGGACCAGATGGGAGCATTGAGGTACCCCTTAATAATTTGAATAATGGTGATGCTATTGATCAGTTAACTCCTAATGGATTTTCAGAAGAACATGTCATTCGCGAGATGGACACACCTTCATCATTAGATGAAAAGCTTGCAAGATTATCAGGACATTCATCTGTGACGTCATATATTGCATGGAGGCTAGCATCTCCCCATATCCCCTCCCCTGGGGCTTCCCCTGTTTTATCAAGACGGAACTGTTGTGAAGTGGAAGCTGTAGCAGTTTGATTTATTTTACGTTACTAGTTTAGGATAGAGGTTAAAGATTTTAGAGGTAATTTATAACTAACTCTTATGTGCTTTTTTAGCTTTTATTGTTTAAAATTTTTGAGGAGACCTGTGTCGTCGACGAAAAATGTTGAAAATGTATTCTGTTTTACTTTCGTCGCAATTGTAATATGTCGAATTTGTGAGGATGTTCTTTGTGTTTTTTGGTATGGACAGAGTCAGGAAAGCATAACGGTCACACGGTCACTGACCGTAGGGACCATCAAAATCATAGTTCTGTCCGGAAGAAGACTGAGTATTTTTCTGGCCTCTGGGTATGGAAAAGTAGTTTCGGCAAAGCTATACCTACTTGTTAGCAGTATTTTTAATAACGTTTTATTTTGTCTGTTTTGCTTACCCTAACGTTTGGGAGCTCCCTTTTAAGTACTACTGGTTTGAGTTTAGAGAAACTTTTTATCGAGCAGATCTCTAATGTTTGTTAAAAAGATTAGGTCAATCAATTTTTATAATCTACTAGCTTTGTAAGGGTTTGATATTGAACAGTGCAAGGAGATCCTAACAGAGATCCTATTGGTTTGTGAAGATTCAAATTTATGATTTTGTCAAGAGGTCAGAATAGTTTTATTAGGTATGGTATTATTAGTCGAATAAATGTATTGCATTCTCCATAGAAATGACATTTATGATAGTTCTTGTTTCACATCAAGATAGATATTGTTGCATTGTTGGATAAAATGTTAGGGTTCTGAAATAGATGTCAAGTACCCATAAGATTCATGCGTTCTTCCACACCACCACTTAAATTGGTAGCTTATGTCTTCGATTGCCTCGATAAAGCTCTTGTATCATGTTGGACTCAATTTTTTCACATATAATTGCAAGAAATCGCTTTTTGGCTGAAACTACCATGTTTTGTAAAACATGATGGCTCAAACAAAATATTTGAAATCAATCAATCAATCAATCAATCAATCAATCAATCAATCAATCAATCAATCAATCAAAACATGTTTTTTCAAGCTTTAATTTCATTTTCATTTTTGCGTAGGAATGATAACAATCACATCACGAATTAATTTGATTCTTGATACCAAGGCCAGAAAAAGCAATTGCTGAGATTGATAACTTAATCAAATTTTGGTGATTTTTCAAAAGTTTCACTTTTTTATTGGGTCACCCAGTGTTGATCTAAAATATTTGGTTTCTTTCTTCTTTCTCATTTATGCAGTATTGCAGCCTTTCTCAAAAGTCATGTCGCAAAGTTTTGTGTTACAGAAATCTAGCATATCTAATTCTTAAAAATAGATGAAATTGTTACTTTAGGTAAAATAAGGCAAACGAAGACTTGCTCTTTTCAGAAGTGTGGTTGCTACTGAAATTAATGCTGATGAGGTCAAATTTTGCTACCCGCCTTTTTGCGCAAAGATTTATGCGGCAAAAATTTTGAAACATGCTATAAATTTAGCGGCACTTGGGATCTACTTTAGAACAATACGTAGTTAAATGCTTTCAACGAAGAGTTGTCAAATTCTCTACGGTACAATCTGGTACAATGTCCATGAAATTCATGCCTAGCTTTAATTCAGGGAAACGAAATCAGGAAATAATTGTTGCTAAAAATAAAATTTGTAAAAAAATTGTCTTTCGTTGTCCCCTGTGCGCTTAGTCATTGTTGTACCTTAGTCCCCTGTGCTCCGCGAAAGACTGCGTATCGATACTCTTTCGCGGAGCACGGGGGACTAAGGTACAAAAATGACTAAGCGCACAGGGGACAAAGAAAGACAGATTTGTTTTACAAATTTTATTTTTGGCAACAATTATTTCCTGGTTTCCCTGTGGGTTTAGTTCAGTCTTTTCAGCTTCAATCGAAGCAACCCTTAGTTTCACTTTTATAGTGCACGCCGCCTCTTCTGATTCAATGATAATCGCACATACTATACGATAGTAGAATCATTTGGTATTGGCAAACATTTTTACAAAATTTCTTTATTGTTTGATCGAAATATTATTATCGTTATCAGTATATGTTGAAAAGATACTTGGAAATTTTGGATGACTATTATCAAAGACTTCGAAGATACTGTAGTTTCTCTTGATCATGTCTATCCAACAAACGGCGCATATGTTGCGTTTACATTGCCTTCACAGAATCTCTGTTTCAAAAATTGTAGCGGCCCTATAGATTGCTTAATGGTAATAGGCAGAGGTAAGTACGTTCTTCTATAAATAGAGTAAAGAAATACCCACGCACGCTTTGTCTCCGTAGCTCGTGCACGTGCCAATTTCGACAATTTCAGTACATTTTTCACTCTTGCCCATGCCCTTATTCATGAAGACACCTTTTAACGCTGCCGATTACCTGTTACAGCAAGAGGACAGACAACACACATGAAAAGACGCAGCAAAGGGTTAACAAGTCTGTTGTTGTGTAATGGGTCTTTAACTTCCGGTGCTGGTGAGCATGGAGAGCTCTTTTAACAGATTTGGTACCGTTTCAGAATAAGCTTTAGTAACTACTAGAGTATTGCTCCGATCTCAAGCCTCTAAATTGCAGCTAAAATGGCATGGACAATTCTATCAGGAGATGTCTCTATCAGCAGATGTCTCTGCGAAGAAATACAGTCTTCGTTACTTTTTCAAAAAACAAGGCCAATAACGGTCTCAAAAACTCTACAAAAAGATATAAAATTGGTCTCTATGGATTCGACTCTGTTATTTTTTAATAGTTGAAATTATCATAATCTTGCAACTCTTTCAATGTCGCAGTTGCAACTCTTTGAAAGTGTTGTGGCGCAGTGGTGTAATCCTCTGACTTTGCAGCCAGAACAGTCAGGCGGACAGGGTTGGATCCCAGGTAGAGCCCCGCCATTTCAGCGTCATGACAAGGGGTCGCGGACTCGATTAGGTCTTCTATACTTCTGCGATCCCAGCGCTTGGCGCTAGAAAACCCAACTTCACCTTTCAATAATTTTCATGGAGTTTTTCAAAGTTAAAGTTGAAGCTTTTATTTTACGGTTGTTTAAAACAGCCGAGGACAGGAGAATGACACAAAGAAAGTATTGGAGATCTGAATAGCATATATATTGTTGGGATATTGTTACGAAACGAACATCTAGAGCTTTTTCATTTTTGTACGAATCACAATCAAATTCAAATAATAGTCTAAATCATTTATCAATTCATAAAGTTGGTGAACAATATGTGTGCGTGCGAGTTGCATGTGACTAGAAGCGTCACATTAATTAATTTCTGTCATATGTCCATGGAAAGGGACTATCATGCGACATTATGTCCACGTTCAAGCGCCATTTTTCTCCTCCCCAAAATGCCCACGATGTGTGATCCTCTACTTCGCAGCCACTGTTCGGGTGCACGAGAACATCGAGACTTGTTCCATTCATCACACGATTTTGCATGAACCATGGTACCTTGGATGCAAAGTGATCCACTGGTAGAAAAATCGACCATTGTGCCACAGGGAATGGTCCTGCGGGAGCTTCTGGTTCGAAAATACAAAGGCGATTTTGATCGAAAAGTCCAGTGCAAGGTGCACCAATCTCTGATCTAAACACGGCCTTGAACCTCTCCAATAATGCAAGGGCATATTTGTTCACCTAAAATCAGAAAATATAAGATCAAATTCAACTTGTAATCAAGGACAATTTATAATCAAGGACAAAATGTTTGCTAAAAGTTATGATAAACAGTTAATAACTGAATTAACGTCGCCAGCCCAGAAAAAGTGGGGTAGGCTTTGCAAGGATTGGATTATTGCTAAACGCCAAAGGTGTGCCCAAGCAATTTTACACCATTTTTACCTACGAACAAATAAAAAGCTCCCTATTTGGTAGGTGATGGGGTCAGACAGAGCATATTTCTAAAAAACCCACACAAACAATACTAAACTTAGGACATTTTTAGACCCCAAATATATACCAATTGATACATAGTATACAAAAACCAGCGGTATTATAGCATGCTTTCTACTGCGTTACAATATTTTGGTACAAAATTGGTGCGCGGTTGCTCGTAGCTGCTGGTGACTGACCCGTGCCAATACACTGTCTATAAGTACCTGATTAAAGGGCACCTCATCCATTAATTGCCCCCTGCTCATCCACAAGCTGGGTCTGCATTCGAAGGGGTTAATTAACAGGTTACGTCTTATGAGGCAGTACTCAAAGCAGGGGCAGAAGGTGGGTATCATTAGTATAATTTCATTTCATATATTTAGCTAAGGGAGGGAGGGGGGGGATGTAAAAACATCTTTTTAATCATAATGTCATAATGGACCTTTGCATACCGTAGCATGATGCTGATCGTAAACTACATGAATGTGCCATGAGTAGATTTTGGCTGGAGTTGGCTCGAAGCACTTTTTGTTCCTCTCTGCTTCCGGGTAAAATGTTGCGTGACAATCAGCATTCTGTAGCAGGCAAATGTTTGATGCAAAGAAGACCAAAGCCAGGCAAGAAAGTGAGTTCAGAGAATTCGATTTTGCCATCATGAATGATGGAACCAGGCAATTTCCCGAAGGCCCAAAATGATTACGAACAACTACACCATCACATGATCCACATTCCATACAAGAATATTTTTAGCTCGAAACAACAGGGGATCCGTACTATCATTATTTCTGCCAGGTACTTCTGTCATTTATTTCAGTTCAGAGATAGTCTGAATGCTCTCATTTTGCTAGGATTTTAGATTTTCCATTGCAACAGAAACTGTTCTGCAATCTGCAAATGGTCTTTTTATTTCATTTGAATTGCCTTACTTAAAAATGAGTCACAGGTGGACACTACCAATATCCTAAGCAGCAACAACAATACAACAACAACACCATACACCATACCAGCCATGTTTGGCGTAAAAGCACTGCACTACTGCTGGGATTCTCGCTGAGTTGTGACGCTTAGATTTAGACCACTCTAAAAAGTTAGCACCATGTCAGGAAGAGTTGCATTGGTAGGTATAATTTTATCATAATTTACTTCATTCCTTCCTTCACTCTCTGAGAACCTAAAAAAATAGTACAGCGAGCTAGATAGAGTAGAAGAGGTGAAATGATGCAGAATTAGTTACGGAAGAAAACAGGAAGAAGCTTTTTAGTAATAGTATAGTGCAACCCCCTGAACTGTGGACTTCAAACAGAATGATTGATTTCCAGGGGGAGGGGAGGGGTACACTCAAACCTTAATTTGTCATAACTCGTCACTCGTCAGTCACATGATCAAACGTGACCAACATTTTTCTGAATCATTATTAATCAATATTATTCTTTCTCGACTGTGTCTGATTATTTTGTGAAAAATGTTTCAAAATTTTACGTTTTTACCGGTTTTTTACAGTCACAAAAATGATATAGGAATGTATATGCACACTGCAAAAAAATTTTCTAGACAAGCCCCACAAGTAATTTCAGGTAATTTCAAGATGTCCTATCAGTGAAATAGTGATCTACAACCAAACCAGTCTGCAGAGTATGGCAGTTCTCGATGAGATCTCGAAGCAGTGGCGTGTTAGTGTGCAGGGTCTTTGGTTCCTTTGTTTTTAAATTAGAGAATAAAAGATCTCGTTCAAAATTGGCGTGCACATAAAATTTTGTAAAAAATCTGGTGCGTGCATTTGCCACACTCTGCAGACAGGCAACCAAACAGACATATTTTAAACCTGAATTAAAATTGCCTCATTCCCTAAATTTTTGCAGAATAATACTCCTCTCACTTCTTGACCATGGAAGTAACATTTTCCTTCACCATAAGTACATCAGGCAACTAATCTTCTGTTTCTGAATAGGTAACTGGGGGTAATCGTGGCATTGGTTTTGAAATATGCAAGAACCTATGCAAGAAATTCAAAGAGTCAAATGGCACCGTAATACTAACTGGTATGTCCTAAAATGTATTTGAACACTTGAAGAAAATATACTTTGACTTGGTACATGTCAAACAGTACTAAAGATTCCAGTTGAATAGAATGTAATGAACAAATATTTAGAGTTATTTTTATTGAGCAGCAGTTTCTTTAGATAGAGGAGGTTTGATTGGTTTCTTTTTTTATGAAAAATTTTCAACTTTTCCAACAAAGAAGAGGGCTATGAAAATAGACTTGTGGATGGATGGGGNTGAATAGGTAACTGGGGGTAATCGTGGCATTGGTTTTGAAGTGTGCAAGAACCTATGCAAGAAATTCAAAGAGTCAAATGGCACCGTAATACTAACTGGTATGTCCTAAAATGTATTTGAACACTTGAAGAATATACTTTGACTTGGTCCATGTCAAACAGTAATACAGATTCCAGTTGAATAGAATGTAATGAACAAATATTTAGAGTTATTTTTATTGAGCAGCAGTTTCTTTAGATAGAGGAGGTTTGATTGGTTTCTTTTTTTATGAAAAATTTTCAACTTTTGCAACAAAGAAGAGGGCTATGAAAATAGACTTGTGGATGGATGGGGGTCTGTTGCCCGGTTGAAAGCTACCCACTTCTAATTGCAAAAATTTGCCTTGTACCCAATTTTATGATGACTTTTGGTGGAAAACTACCCATTCTTAACAATTTTTTGCCGATTTCTGCCAAACCGACCCATGTTTAAGGAAAATCTGCCGAAAAATTACCCTTGTTTAGAGAATTTTGGGCCAAAGACCCACTCAAATGGGTGGCACATACCCATACCCTCAACATGTTATGTACCCCCCCCCACCCCCGGAAAATAGTCTTTAGAATCTCTGAGTTTTAAGATCATGCATCTGAATGATTCTGTTTTTTAATATCTACATGTTTTATGATAGATTTTCTATTTTGCAGCTCGAGATAAAGATTCTGGTGTGGAAGCATGCAACAGGCTTAGTGAAGATGGGCTAAACTCGTGCTTCATGCAGTTAGATGTTACATCAAAAACATCAATTGAGGCTGTGGTGGAAAAAATAAAGAAAGAATTTAATGGATTGGATATTTTGATCAATAATGCTGGAATAATGTATGCTCCTTCAAAGGTAAAAACTAGACTCATGACAAGGGCCCTTTGTTTTGCTACAAAACTAAAACAGCCAGTCAGCAGCCACCTAACCGTCGCTCAACACAGGACAATGAATTTTGTGCCTTAGGAAAGCATTGCTGAAAATTCAAAGCAATACGTCTTCCAAGTACCAGTTGGGGCACAAAAAATAACCTCTTTTGATTTTGAGACAAAAAACAGATTAAATCATACTTGCATTAAATCATACTTGTCTTTTATAGCATTGACGATACCCCTCTCCTCCAATGCAAATATTTTTCTTCAACACGTCTTTCAGACTATTTCGCAAACTACTGGATATTAACCTCTAGCTTGTTTACACTTTTTATCCAAACCTGTCATTGAGAATTATCCCCAAATTATTAAGAATTATTGGGGCCATTTGTCCAGTTCAGCTTTGAACTGTAAGATTATCAATTGTAATTTGAGCGAATAGGTAAATTCAAGTCAAAAAGTTTGGAGCGAAGTCAATGAATCAGGTCATATGTCTGGGTAAAGATCTTAGAGTATGATTATGTCCCGGGGGGGGAGGCACTTGACCAGATTTTGGATGGGGACATGCCACTCGAGCTTCAAAAACATACCCGTTCCTTATACCAATCTCTTGAAAACGTACAGTATACCCGACTTTGTACCAATTTTTAAAGAAATTGCCTATTTATTTGGTCTTTATACCAAAATCACAAAAATGGACACCGTTCTTTATACCAACATCGTGAAAATTGATACTGTTCTTTATACCAAAATCGTGAAAATGGATACCGTTCCTTATACCAAAATTGTGAAAACGATGCCCTTCCGGATGGCACGTCCCCAGTATCCAAAACATATGCATAGTCCACCCCCTGGGGATTATGTAACCCTTTGATCTGTTAAATCTCTTTTTGCTGTATTCTTCAAATTAGCTACAGTAGTTTTCACATAAGAAGCCTGCAGATGTTATCAATGGCTGTTCAAAGAAATCTTTAATACTTGCTATTTTCCCACAGAGCAAGGACATTCCTTATGCAGAGCAAGTGGAAAGAACATTAGACACTAACTTCTTTGGACTGCTCAATGTCTTCGACTCAATGTTTCCATTGTTAAGGCCACATGCAAGGTAACTGGGGTATGTTTTATTTTCAGTGTTGTTATAACTTACAAATTTATTGGAATTCCTACAAAGCAACATGAGATCTAGAAACTGAGAATGAAGAATAGGAATTTTTATGAATTTCTTAGGAAAGTTTTGTTATTTAAAGTGTCAACGTTAGAACAAACAATTTGGCTTCAAGTCGAATCTATTTCTCGAAATTAAGAGTCTCTAGGCTTACGAGGTAGCATAGGCCGACCCGAACAAAATCCATTGCTTCAATTTGCATCGAGCCTTGGAATAGAATGTTTCGTACTGCCAGGCAGGCTTTATCCTATATCTTGAATGCTGTTCCTTTGAGCAACTGGAACTCTCATCTCTTCTACGGCAGATTCTGCAATTTTGGGAGAACCCCGGGGTGGGTACTTCACTATCCAGTCATACGGGGATGTGCGCCAGTTTTGGGGTAGTTTTTGGCACGAAAATTCTGGGAATGGGATATGCCTTAAATAGGAATTTTCTGGGATTGGGTCTAATTTTTACTAGAAATTCTGGGAATGGTCAGGTTTAGGATAACTAACAATTTTACTATTGTTTTGTAGTGAAAACACTTGTCGGAAACCTCACCCATATTCTGGGATTGGGTCTCAAAATCCCGCCTATATTCTGGGATTGGGTCGTAACAGAAATTCTTGCAACGCACACCCCCATATGACCCAATAGTGAAGTGCCCCCCGGGGGGAAAACGTACTGTAACAAGTAACTGCAGCTTTCCCAACATTTCTAATGTGACAGTTACTCTTTTAAAGATTGCTTTCTGTAAGACTGAACGGGTGATGATTCCAGCTCAGCTCATCATTTTCTACTATTTGTTTTGGATGTCCAATGAAATTTATACCTTTTTAAGAAAACATTTTCAAAAAACAATGATGAAATCCTTTTTATTACCCTAGGGTTGTCAATGTCACATCTCGACTTGGGTCATTCGATCTTTTCGGACAGGACATTAGGCAGAAATTACGGGACAGATCTTTAGACCGAGATGCACTGCTGTCCTTGGTTCGCAACTACATAAAGTAAGCATATACATAATTTTCAATGCAATTATGACCTAGTAAACTGATACTTGGCAATGTTTATCAATGATTGGTAACTTGCATTTTACTTGCGTTGCTAACTTTTTTGGAAGACCCGTTAATTTTGAAAACTAGAAAAAAAGTTTCGCAATAGAGCTACGTGTCAGCCACAGTCTAACATGGACATGCCGAATGTTTCAAATCCAAGTTAAAACTTGTTTCATTTCCATAGATTTCCATACATTCATTCATTACTAGGCTGGAATTCATTACTAGTAAGTTTCATTTTAAGTAGGCTGGAAAGATTTCTTGCTATATTACAGCTAATTTGGGCCTACTATGCATGCCGCATCCAGGCATGGGACGGGACCCCTAGTTTAACTTCCCTTCCGAATGACGGTGAAGTGAGTTGCTTGGTCAGGCATCTGGAAGGCCACACATCCGGATTTTGACCTCACGTGACCAAGCGTAACTTCAGTTACCTAACGGAAACTGTATAGGCCGCTCGGGCACTCACCCCACAAAGTTGAACTTAGGCCTTAGGATTTTCCGGCCAATCTTTCCTACAGAACAGTGAAGAATGATACACACAAGGAGAGTGGATGGCCTGACCAAGATCCCGACAGCTGGATGCCTGCAGGTCAGGGTTATAGCCAATTTTTTCTCCAAGCTTGATATTTACTCTGATTGTGTATTCTTGAAATTGTGAAATTGTTAACAGAGAACTGCAAAGGAAGCACCTGATTACTTTCAAGAAATGTGCCACGACAACGTATCCCAAAAATCGTCTGCTTTTGATCAAGACTTGTTGAATGTTGGAGATAAAGGGAACTGAAAAATATTTGAATTCTCATTTCTAAACGTCCATCCTTGTTTAAATTGACCCAAACTGATCAACTTTGAAAGCTTTTCTTGTAAGGAGTTGTTGTGTGTATTTATAAAGAAATGTCGAGGCTTTCGTAACTTGTGAACATTTATCAAATCATCTTTCGTAGCTCATAACAATCGGGCAGCTGTCAACTTAAAGTAGAGATGAAGATTTCGATATCAAAGTTAAAATATTGGAAATGTGGTTTTGAAAATTGAAAATTGCTGAGATCATCTCAGCACGATGTAAAGCATTGGTTTTTTTCCAGTAATTTCTCGAAAGGTATCGAAAAAACGCAACGAAAACTGATATTGTAGATGGATCTTTTAGTGGCAAAACAAAGTTTGAATCAGTTCCATTGACCAATTACGTTATTTCACGTTGGAGATTTTTTCTCGTTCGTTATACTATTCAGATCATTCAGTATAATGTTAATGATTCTTATTTGATTTGGCTTTCCTTTTACTCCAAGCATACAGCGTGTCGAAATTAGCCGTCACAATACTAACGCACATACTAGCTAAAGAATGTCGATCATCGAATTTGCTAATAAATTGTGTAAGTACATATATTGCATCAAAGTACTTAAAAAAGTTTAGTTGATATTTTTCAATATTTCCCGTAGAAAGAAGGGAGCTGATGACAGTTTCGATAATATATGGATCCCAGTGGAATAGCCTATCATATAAGCCTATAATATACAAGGTGTCCCAAATAAAAGGTAACATATTTGATCAAAGGCTAGCAATACCAATTTAGCTCCAATCAATTTGCAATAAGTTTTAAACTAATCCTGAAAACTTGAACATAGATACCTTGCTGGTTGATATTTGTGCTTCCAAAGTTGAAATATTTATCTTGAAAGTTTAAATTGGCCTTCACCTCGAAACCAGAGCTTTGCCGCTTTGGCCTAAGCACATTCTTGAAGCACAGTGAATAAATCAACAATAGCATTGATAAAATTTGAACACAAATTAGATTATATTATACGGTATTTGCTAGAGCTCACCTATTATGCATTCTTAATTTTGCTTTGATTTTGATTCTTAATTTCGCTGTGCTTCAGGAATTTGCTTAGGTCAAAACGCCAAAGCTTTAGTATGGAGGTGGAGTCAAAATTTAACTTTCAAGGATAATATTTCAACTTTGGAAGGACCAATATCAATAAACAAGGTACCTATGTTCAAGTTAATTTTTCAGGATTGGTTTAAAAGTTATTGCGAATTGATAGGAGCTAAATTTGCATCGCTAGCCCTGATAAAATGTGCTACCTTTTATTTGGGACACCCGGTAGTGGAATAGCGTATAATATAGTGTTATAGCCTATAATATACTGGAATAGCCTATAGTCACAGTTTAATAGCATATATGATATATGTGGATCACAGTGCCTTTGCCTCACCTTACCTCCCCCTCCCACGTGAAGTCGCTTCTTGTCCTAAATAGTGCCCACTCCATTCCGTAGTGTTGTCCTGGCTGGGTAAAAACAAGGATGGGTGGAACAAATGCAACAAAGTCTGCAGAATCAGGTAGGAACATTATTTACCCCTCTTTATGATGATGTTTTTGTCTTGAGAATGTGCCTCCTGAATCCGAGAGATATCACGAAAGAAATGAGTTGTTTAAAGTCAGAAGAACTTTAGACAGGGTCATCATGGAATGCACATAAATTGGACTNAGGAATTTGCTTAGGTCAAAACGCCAAAGCTTTAGTATGGAGGTGGAGTCAAAATTTAACTTTCAAGGATAATATTTCAACTTTGGAAGGACCAATATCAATAAACAAGGTACCTATGTTCAAGTTAATTTTTCAGGATTGGTTTAAAAGTTATTGCGAATTGATAGGAGCTAAATTTGCATCGCTAGCCCTGATAAAATGTGCTACCTTTTATTTGGGACACCCGGTAGTGGAATAGCGTATAATATAGTGTTATAGCCTATAATATACTGGAATAGCCTATAGTCACAGTTTAATAGCATATATGATATATGTGGATCACAGTGCCTTTGCCTCACCTTACCTCCCCCTCCCACGTGAAGTCGCTTCTTGTCCTAAATAGTGCCCACTCCATTCCGTAGTGTTGTCCTGGCTGGGTAAAAACAAGGATGGGTGGAACAAATGCAACAAAGTCTGCAGAATCAGGTAGGAACATTATTTACCCCTCTTTATGATGATGTTTTTGTCTTGAGAATGTGCCTCCTGAATCCGAGAGATATCACGAAAGAAATGAGTTGTTTAAAGTCAGAAGAACTTTAGACAGGGTCATCATGGAATGCACATAAATTGGACTTATTCGTTATATCTATTTTTAAATTGTCTATTTTTCGTTTACAAGGATTGATGCCTGAAATATTTCCACTTTGAAGTTGAATAAATTACCTGTTCTCTTCCATTTGAGTGGTTGTCAAACTTTTATCTATACTATGCTTTGGATGCGCTCGCAATATCCTTTCTGTCCTTTTCTGGTAGCCTTTCGCCAGTGCAGTAAAATCTCGTTTATAAGAAACCCGTTTTTGCACCCCAGTCTATTTTGTTCTCCCTTGATTGGTCTGTTCTTTTCCTGTCGCTCTTGAAATAATTTGTAGTCTGTGTTTGTGGTTTCTTATAGCTGGAATTTTGCTGTATGTACTGCTTATGGAAATACCCGGGGATGGGGGGGGGGAGGTAACTTGAGTCTTGGGATGACGGGGACATGCCGCCAAACTTTTAGGGAAAGACCCATCCTTAAGGATTTTTGTTCGATTTTCATACCCATATTAAATGATTTTGAGGGGAAAAGCCTATTGAACTTACTACAAATCAAGCTTCGTTTCACTTTAAACACACAATTATGAAGATAAAATTACCACCAACCAAGGGCCTGTTCATATGGAGGCGAGCCAGCCCGCTTACCGGGCTGGCTCGGTAGGCGAGACACTTTTTACCTTGTGTTCATATTGAGAAATTCCAGCCCGCTTGCCGAGACAGAAATTGGACACGTGTCAAAATTGGACACGTGCCTACGGTGCCTCATAAGGGCCAACTTTTTGCCTGTGCAAAAGTTTTGTTGTATCTCCTTGCTTGCGTAAAAAATAAAATGCTTGCGTAAAAGGTGAAATGCTTGCGTAAAAGATGAAATGCTTATACGTAAAAGATGAGGTTATCGCGCGATAAATTACAAATTATCGCGCGATAAATTGTGAATTATCGCGCGATAAATTGTGAATTATAGCGCGATAATTTTCGAATTGAGGTGGGGTCAATATTAACTTACTTTCATTCATTTCATTTCAAATATCTATTGCTACCTGTTGAACTGCTCTCATTGAAAGCAAACAAACAAGAATGATCACAAATAACAGGGAACCAAATACTTGGGAAGGGGTATTGAAACCCTATTATGATACCCTTGCCTAGACTAATTTCTAGACTAAAAGTGTCAAAATTTGGCGTTTTCTTTATCAACATCGTCACAATATGGCCNTTGGTTTTGAAATATGCAAGCACCTATGCAAGAAATTCAAAGAGTCAAATGGCACCGTAATACTAACTGGTATGTCCTAAAATGTATTTGAACACTTGAAGAAAATATACTTTGACTTGGTACATGTCAAACAGTACTAAAGATTCCAGTTGAATAGAATGTAATGAACAAATATTTAGAGTTATTTTTATTGAGCAGCAGTTTCTTTAGATAGAGGAGGTTTGATTGGTTTCTTTTTTTATGAAAAATTTTCAACTTTTCCAACAAAGAAGAGGGCTATGAAAATAGACTTGTGGATGGATGGGGTTGCCCGGTTTTCAGAAAGCTACCCACTTCTAATTGCAAAAATTTGCCTTGTACCCACTTTTATGATGACTTTTGGCGGAAAACTACCCATTCTTAACAATTTTTTGCCGATTTCTGCCAAACCGACCCATGTTTAAGGAAAATCTGCCGAAAAATGACCCTTGTTTAGAGAATTTTGGGCCAAAGACCCACTCAAATGGGTGGCACATACCCATACCCGGTCATACCCTCAACATGTTATGTACCCCCCCCACCCCCGGAAAATAGTCTTTAGAATCTCTGAGTTTTAAGATCATGCATCTGAATGATTTCTGTTTTTTAATATCTACATGTTTTATGATAGATTTTCTATTTTGCAGCTCGAGATAAAGATTCTGGTGTGGAAGCATGCAACAGGCTTAGTGAAGATGGGTTAAACTCATGCTTCATGCAGTTAGATGTTACATCAAAAACATCAATCGAGGCTGTGGTAGAAAAAATAAAGAAAGAATTTAATGGATTGGATATTTTGATCAATAATGCTGGAATAATGTATGCTCCTTCAAAGGTAAAAACTAGACTCATGACAAGGGCCCTTTGTTTGCTATAAAACTACAACAGCCTGTCAGCAGCCACCCACCATCGCTCAACACAGGACAATGAATTTTGTGCCTTAGGAAAGCATTGCTAAAAATCCAAAGCAAAACGTCTTCTAAGTACCAGTTGAGGCACAAAAAATAACATCTTAAGATTTTGAGACAAAAGGCTCCTTGAAAATCTCTTAACTTTATATCATATTTTTCTTTGATTGTTGTTGTTGTTGTCTTCTTATTTTAAATCGAAATTACTTTTTAGCTACAAAAGCAACTAGTCTAATTCGATTATCTAAATACAAAATGCAAATTAAATTAACAGAATCATTTTAAAGAAAAGAATAAATACAGTTTCAATAGAATTAATTTCAAAGGCATACATTACATCTGCAGGTGGTCCCATCCCAGTTTTTAATAAGTCTTTTGAATTGGACCAGATTTTCTGCTGATTTTATTTCATCTGGCAAACGATTCCAAATCTGCGGTCCAAGAGACCTCCAATGCAAATATTTTTCTTCAACACGTCTTTGAAACTATTTCGCAAATGACTGGATATTAACCTCTAGCTTGTTTACAGCTTTTATCCAAACCTGTCTTTAAGAAGTTATCGCTGCCCCAAATTATTAAGAATTATTGGGGCCATTTATCCAGTTCTTTGAACAGCAAGGTTATTGATTGTGATTTGAGCGAATAGGTAAATTTAAGTCAAAAAGTTTGGAGTGAAATCAATGAAACAGGTCATATGTCTGGGTAGAGATCTTAGAGTATGATTATGTCCCAGGGGGGGGGGGGGCACTTGACCAGATTTTGGATGGAGACCTGCCACTCGAGCTTCAAAAACATACCTGTTCCTTATACCAATTTCTCGAAAATGTATACCCGACTTTATAACAATTTTTCAAAAAATTGCCTATTATTGCTCAACTGGCACTTCTTATGAAATTGTTAAAAAGCTGGACCTATTATAGGTATAGTTAAAATTTATTTGTTCTTTATACCAAAATCACAAACATGGACACCGTTCTTTAATACCAAAATCGTGAAAATTGATACTGTTCTTTATACCAAAATCGTGAAAATAGATACCGTTCCTTATACCAAAATCGTGAAAATGATACCCTTCCGGATGGCCCCAGTACCCAAAACATGCATAGTCCACCCCCCGGGATTATGCAAGGCTTTGTTCTGTTAAATCACTTTTTTGCTGTATTCTTAAAATTAGCTACTTTAGTTTTCACATAAGAAGCCTGCAGATGTTATGAAGGGATGTTTTAAGAAATCTTTAATACTTGCTATTTTCCCACAGAGCAAGGACATTCCTTATGCAGAGCAAGTGGAAAGAACATTAGACACTAACTTCTTTGGACTGCTCAATGTCTTCGACTCAATGTTTCCATTGTTAAGGCCACATGCAAGGTAACTGGGGTATGGTTTATTTTCAGTGTTGTTATAACGTACAAAGTTATTGGAATTCTTACAAAGCAACATGAGATCTAGAAACTGAGAATGAAGAATAGGAATTTTTATGAATTTCTTAGGAAAGTTTTGTTATTTAAAGTGTCAACGTTAGAACGAACTACTGTATTTGGCTTTAAGTCGAATCTATTTCTCGAAATGTTGAGTTTCTAGGCTTATGAGGTAGCATAGGCCGGCCCGAACAAAATTCATTGTTTTAATTGGCATCGAGCATTGGAATAGAAATAGAATGTTTCGTAATGCCAGGCAGGCTTTACCCTATACCTTGAATGCTGTTCTCTTGAGCAACAGGAACTCTCATCTCTTCTGTGGCAGATTCTGCATTTTTGGAAGGACGAAACAAGTAACTGTAGCTTTCCCAACGTTTCTAATTTCACAGTTACTCTTAATGAAATTTATGCCCTTTTTAAGAAGACATTAAAAAAAAACAATTGTGAAATCCTTTTGCTTACCCTAGGGTTGTCAATGTCACATCTCGACTTGGGTCATTCGATCTTTTCGGACAGGACATTAGGCAGAAATTACGGGACAGATCTTTAGACCGAGATGCACTGCTGTCCTTGGTTTGCAACTACATAAAGTAAGCATACATAGTTTTCAATGCAATTATGACCTAGTAAACTGATACTTGGCAATGTTTATCAATGATTGGTAACTTGCATTTTACTTGCGTTACTAACTTTTTTGGAACACCCGTTAATTTTGAAAACTAGAAAAAAAGTTTCGCAATAGAGCTACGTGTCAGCCACAGTCTAACATGGACATGCCTAATGTTTCAAATCCAAGTTAAAAATTGTTTCTTTTCCATTCATTCATTCATTACTAAGTAGGCTGGAATTCAATGCTAGTAAGTTTCATTTTAAGTAGGCTGGAAAGATTTCTTGCTATATTACAGCTAATTTAGGCCTACTGTGCATGCCGCATCCAGGCATGGGACCCCTAGTTTAACGTCCCTTCCGAAGGACGGCGAATTGAGTTGCTTGGTCAAGCATCTGGAAGGTCACCCATCCGGATTTTGACCTCACGTGACCAAGCTTAACTTAAGTTACCTAACGGAAAATGTATAAACCGCTCGGGCACTCACCCCACAAAGTTTACCTTAGGCCTTAGGATTTTCCGGCTCAATGAGATAACAATCATCTTGCATCATTCCTACAGAACAGTGAAGAATGATACACACAAGGAGAGTGGATGGCCTGACCAAGATCCCGACAGCTGGATGCCTGCAGGTTGGGGTTATAGTCAATTTTTTCTCCGATCTTGATATTTACTCTGATTGTGTATTCTTGAAATTGTGAAATTGTTAACAGAGAACTGCAAAGGAAGCACCTGATTACTTTCAAGAAATGTGCCACGACAACGTATCCCAAAAATCGTCTGCTTTTGATCAAGACTTGTTGAATGTTGGAGGTAAAGGGAACTGAAAAATATTTGAATTCTCATTTCTAAACGTCCATCCTTGTTTAAATTGACCCAAACAAATCAACTTTGAAAGCTTTTCTTGTAAGGAGTTGTTGTGTGTATTTATAAAGAAATGTCGAGGCTTTCNCGGGCACTCACCCCACAAAGTTTACCTTAGGCCTTAGGATTTTCCGGCTCAATGAGATAACAATCATCTTGCATCATTCCTACAGAACAGTGAAGAATGATACACACAAGGAGAGTGGATGGCCTGACCAAGATCCCGACAGCTGGATGCCTGCAGGTTGGGGTTATAGTCAATTTTTTCTCCGATCTTGATATTTACTCTGATTGTGTATTCTTGAAATTGTGAAATTGTTAACAGAGAACTGCAAAGGAAGCACCTGATTACTTTCAAGAAATGGGCCACGACAACGTATCCCAAAAATCGTCTGCTTTTGATCAAGACTTGTTGAATGTTGGAGGTAAAGGGAACTGAAAAATATTTGAATTCTCATTTCTAAACGTCCATCCTTGTTTAAATTGACCCAAACAAATCAACTTTGAAAGCTTTTCTTGTAAGGAGTTGTTGTGTGTATTTATAAAGAAATGTCGAGGCTTTCGTAACTTGTGAACATTTATCAAATCATCTTTCGTAGCTCATAACAATCGGGCAGCTGTCAACTTAAAGTAGAGATGAAGATTTCGATATCAAAGTTAGAATATTGGAAATGTGGTTTTGAAAATTGAAAATTGCTGAGATCATCTCAGCAAGATGTAAAGCATTGGTTTTTTTCCAGTAATTTCTCGAAACGCAAAGAAAATTGATATTGTAGATTGATCTTTCAGTGGCAAAACAACGTTTGAATCAGTTCTATTGACCAATTACGTTATTTCATGTTGGAGATTTTTTCTCGCTCGTTATACTATTCAGATCATTCAGTATAATGTTAATGATTCTTATTTGTTTTGGCTTTCGTTTTACTCCAAGCTTACAGCGTGTCGAAATTAGCCGTCACAATACTAACGCACATACTAGTTAAAGAATGTGGATCATCGAATTTGCTAATAAATTGTGTAAGTACATACTGTATATTGCAACAAAGTACTTAAACACGTTTTCTTTTTTGTTCTAGTATACTTTCCATTGCGTGTGCGCAACCAAATTTCAAATTTCTTCTACCTCTTTCATCAATTGGCAGACATGAACACTATTTTAATGAGATTTGTGGGCATTAGAAAATCGGTATTTGTTCTTGCTGCAGGAACATGAAATAGCTTGAAAAACATCATTCGAGATAAACTCTCAAAAAAGTGTACTTAATTTGGCTCTCTTATAGATAATGCTCCCATAGGCGTCGAGAAGCAAGTGAATTTTTAGCTCAAGTGAAGGATAGGAACAATAGAGCCACAATATCCTGAAATAAAGTTTTTGAACAGCATAAAGGGGAAGTTTAGTTGATATTCTATTGAAGATGTTGTGGCGCAGTGGTGTAATTCTCTGACTTTGCAGCCAGAACAGTCAGGCGGACAGGGTTCGATCCCAGGTAGAGCCCCACCATTTGAGCGTCATGACAAGGGGTGGTGGACTCGATTAGATCTTCTCTACTTCGGCGATCCCAGCGCTTGGCGCTAAAAAACGCAACTTCACCTTCAAGAAAGGAGCTGCTGACAATTTCGCTAATATACAGATCACAATGGAATAGCCTATAATATAAGCGTATAATATAGTGGAATACCGTATAATATAGTGTTATAGCCTATAATATAGTTGAATAGCCTATAGTCACAGTTTAATAGCATATATAATATATGTGGATCACAGTGCCTTTGCCTCACCTTACCTCCCCCTCCCACGTGAAGTCGCTTCTTGTCCTAAATAGTGCCCACTCCATTCCGTAGTGTTGTCCTGGCTGGGTAAAAACAAGGATGGGTGGAACAAATGCAACAAAGTCTGCAGAATCAGGTAGGAACATTATTTACCCCTCTTTATGATGATGTTTTTGTCTTGAGAATGTGCCTCCTGAATCCGAGAGATATCACGAAAGAAATGAGTTGTTTAAAGTCAGAAGAACTTTAGACAGGGTCATCATGGAATGCACATAAATTGGACTTATTCGTTATATCTATTTTTAAATTGTCTATTTTTCGTTTACAAGGATTGATGCCTGAAATATTTCCACTTTGAAGTTGAATAAATTACCTGTTCTCTTCCATTTGAGTGGTTGTCAAACTTTTATCTATACTATGCTTTGGATGCGCTCGCAATATCCTTTCTGTCCTTTTCTGGTAGCCTTTCGCCAGTGCAGTAAAATCTCGTTTATAAGAAACCCGTTTTTGCACCCCAGTCTATTTTGTTCTCCCTTGATTGGTCTGTTCTTTTCCTGTCGCTCTTGAAATAATTTGTAGTCTGTGTTTGTGGTTTCTTATAGCTGGAATTTTGCTGTATGTACTGCTTATGGAAATACCCGGGGATGGGGGGGGGGAGGTAACTTGAGTCTTGGGATGACGGGGACATGCCGCCAAACTTTTAGGGAAAGACCCATCCTTAAGGATTTTTGTTCGATTTTCATACCCATATTAAATGATTTTGAGGGGAAAAGCCTATTGAACTTACTACAAATCAAGCTTCGTTTCACTTTAAACACACAATTATGAAGATAAAATTACCACCAACCAAGGGCCTGTTCATATGGAGGCGAGCCAGCCCGCTTACCGGGCTGGCTCGGTAGGCGAGACACTTTTTACCTTGTGTTCATATTGAGAAATTCCAGCCCGCTTGCCGAGACAGAAATTGGACACGTGTCAAAATTGGACACGTGCCTACGGTGCCTCATAAGGGCCAACTTTTTGCCTGTGCAAAAGTTTTGTTGTATCTCCTTGCTTGCGTAAAAAATAAAATGCTTGCGTAAAAGGTGAAATGCTTGCGTAAAAGATGAAATGCTTATACGTAAAAGATGAGGTTATCGCGCGATAAATTACAAATTATCGCGCGATAAATTGTGAATTATCGCGCGATAAATTGTGAATTATAGCGCGATAATTTTCGAATTGAGGTGGGGTCAATATTAACTTACTTTCATTCATTTCATTTCAAATATCTATTGCTACCTGTTGAACTGCTCTCATTGAAAGCAAACAAACAAGAATGATCACAAATAACAGGGAACCAAATACTTGGGAAGGGGTATTTAAACCCTATTATGGCAATGATACCCTTGCCTAGACTAATTTCTAGACTAAAAGTGCCAAAATTTGGCGTTTTCTTGATCAACATCGCCACAATATGGCCTTTTCTAGACCAAAGTCACTAAAATTTGATGTTTTCTATACACAGGTACCTTACCCTGGGTACCAGATTCTCAAAAAGATGAGATCTCATTCTTTCTTAGAGTCTGGTGCCCAGGGTGCCTTTGTAATGGAAGAACCCCCCCCC
>REGM01000139.1:331841-384329 GCA_004194415.1 Aurelia aurita | reverse complement strand
TCCTTTCGTTTCTCGTTTCTCCTTCGCAGCGTCCTCGTCACGATTTACGCCCCCGCAGAAGTTATAATGTTTTATTGAGCGCTGATGGACCACAGAATAGACTTGGAGCAAGTCTAGTATTGTGTGAACGTTGCTTAAAATATCAACGTGGAGGACTTAAGGTAGCATATTCAGGTGAATAAAAGTATCGCATCGCCTTTAAAGTAGGGATAGACTAATCATCAATATTAAAGTCTCCAGGATCTGTTGATCCGTTCCGAAATTATACCACCAGTTCAATTTGTTTTATATCTACAGGTGATAGCGGTATTTTGCTCCATATCCAAACAACGGAATTATTGGTTTTAGTTTGATCAACATATTTTCAGCTGCAAGCTAAAAGTTTTCAATCGTTTAGCGTAGACAAATCATAATAAACAACATTGTTCGCAAAAATGAAATCAGTTTATTCACGAGATGCGAGTATTATGAATCGCCGCATTATTCAGTGCCTCCCACCTTTTACATTACCGCCTTCGGCAACCCTCCTACGCAGTGGTTAATTCGGACAATATGACCTTTGGGACTCGCTTTGTGGTTTTTTCAATCGATGGATAAATATCAGGTGTCGCTTGACACACAAAACTGAATGCTATGCTAAGCGCTTTTAAACCAATTGTTTTCAATGTTTTTTTTCCAGACGCAAAAGTAGGCACTGCAAAATGTCATGGCTTTGGTTAGCATTTCGTAGGAATTAACTTTGAACGTGGAAATAATATGTTATAGGAAGTACCTTGGGATTTTTTTAGATTTCAGAATTTCATGGTTGTTTAGAGGGGAAAATATTCTCCACCAAAAAGCTACATAGGCTTTTCTATACACGGTATGGGACAAGGCATTTCTCGGGCTTCAGAGGTTGGTGAGGCCAACAGGCCAATGAACGCGCCAACGAAGGCATCGGCATGGCACAGAACTATATAACAAACAAGGAAAATCCATGGTAGGAAGATAATCAGCCGTGAAAGATCACATCAATAAGACCGGGCATGCCAGTTCCCTCGATGATTTTAGAATCATCGCATCGATGGATGATAAGATCGGCCATCACTTAATTCCCAACAGTCGTCAATTCCGCTCTGTTTTTTAGTTTTCCCCAGTGTTTTTCTCCTTTGATAGTTAAATTACATGATTTATAAGTGTTTTTGCTTCTATCTTGATAATACCACGTTGATTATAAATAGCTTGTTTACTCTTAGTTTTAAGGGTAGATAAGGAATCATGGTTGATTCGAAAGGTTCCGGTCAGTCTTTTTAAAATGATTTGAGTCTACTAATACTTTTGTCCTTAGGCCTTCACTAAATACTGATTTATTATGTCGTTAAATTAATACACAAATATATGAAAATGTCGAATAAATTTTCCAGATTTATGTGTGGTATTTTTATGTTCTGAATGGCATGACCCCGTATCACGGAACTCTGGGAAGGGGTTATCACGCCATTGTGCATATTTTCATTCTCTAGAGACATGACATTTTATATCACCTTGTTTTGGGCATTGTTATCTATCGTAATCATTGTTTAATTTGACGTAATGCTCTCCTCTCCTTACGTTACCATTTACACCATGTAATCGCAGCTCAAACAGGTCGCACTGTATCCACCGTTGAAATTTTCTCTAAGATATAAGATTTAGAACGCAAACATCACAAAATATAATACTGTACGATTTGTTTCAATTCTTATGTTTTGCAATGGCAGGTCAAGCTCCTATGGTTTGTCTCAAGAAAGTTGAAGGCCACGACGGCAAGTGCAATGATGTTGTGTTTTGTGGAGAAGATGCAATGCAACATGTTATATTTTTCCCTGGAGATGTGCAGGTGAGAGAATTTTAAATTAATAACCAATATTAAAGCTGCCATGCCATTTTTAGACAAGAGAAATTGCTGAAAATTGATTATGTTGGACGTGTACTGTATTTACATGGATGGGCTTCTTGATTAGAAGTCTCGTACAAAATTAAGTCCTGAAAAGACCATAATACCTTTATCTTTTATATAAAGCATTTCGGGTGTGCCTATTTTCATGGTAATTCATTACTTAGCTTCAAATAAAATTCAGACTCTTTACTTCTCACATGAGCAACATGTGATTCGTCCAAAGTATTTCCTGACGAAGCAGCAAACATTTTGTCTCGCAGAACTCAAAGAAGACCAGTTCTGCACTAATTATTTGTTCTCCCCACCCATGTGGGGGGGGGGGGGGCAAACCCACGCGGAATTGACATTGTTCATCGTTCACATGTGAGTAACACTACATGACCCTGGGGCAAATAAATAGTGTCAATAGTGTCAATAAACAAATTCATCTAACGTTGTTTATGCCCACTTCAGATCACTTGATTGTCCTCTTGAGGAAACTTTCTTTTCATACAAGTTAAGAACTTCGTAGCATGAAAGCATGACGCAGGTAACCATATCAATAGATAAAGAGATGATTCATTTCCCAAGTGTATGATCACTTGACCTGAAGTGGGTATAAACAACGCTAGCTGAATTTAACCCGACTGTGGGGGTGAAAGTCCTGCTAATTCCCCGTGATTTGCTTGCCCCGTATAGGGTGGGGGGGGGGGAAACAATTGATTGGTAAACTTTCCGAAGCAGTCTTTTGCAATGAAGTGATTTTTCGCAAAAGTTAACATGGCGTAATGTTGATCACTGAATACTGTGTCTCTGTTGTATGGTGAAATTTTAACGTTTTGACCACACGGCAAGTATTTTTAGTTTTTCTTTCCAATTTGATTAATCTGTGTTCAAAGATTATTGTTAAGATAATCCGCCAATTGACCATGGCCATAATAGAAAGATACATCGTATGTGATAAATAGTGGCACCCTCTCCCCTCACTAGGAACGAGGAAAAGGTCCTATGTGGGTCCCTAAAACTGGACAGTGCAGTGTTCTCAAAAAATGTGCATGGTTTTTTTCTGAAAGATTTGTAGAAACGTTGAGCTTCCTACTAAATCATACTGTTTTTTATGCATTTCAAAGAGTGCGTGATAAGAAGGCCGAAATGTCATGAAAAGACTTTTCTTCCGATTTTTCAGCAAGAATTTGTTTGAGATAAAAAGTCTGATTGTGATCTCCGCGTGCGAAAACCAGGAAAATTGTAGGATTTTCATAAACATAGTTTATAGCTTCGTCATGTCCGTAACATTCTACTTTCTAGCGGATCCAGCTATTTCTATCGACTGTGAGTTAAATTGCCATTCATCGTTGGTTCACGACCCTTCACGGCTCAGTTGTGATATGCCATCTTGTCTTCACTTTTGANGTGCGAAAACCAGGAAAATTGTAGGATTTTCATAAACATAGTTTATAGCTTCGTCATGTCCGTAACATTCTACTTTCTAGCGGATCCAGCTATTTCTATCGACTGTGAGTTAAATTGCCATTCATCGTTGGTTCACGACCCTTCACGGCTCAGTTGTGATATGCCATCTTGTCTTCACTTTTGAAGTCATGAAACGTATAACGGAACCCTGCCCAGTTTGCTGTGTACAGGGATTTTTTCGCTTTAAAAGCTATGCTTTCTATTGAATCATGCCCTCTGATTCCATATTTCAATTTCTAAATTTCAATGGCTTTATGGTATAGTGCCTTTTTTGCAATCACAACGACCTTTGTACTTCTTACTTTATTATTCTCTCGCCGTATTTATCGAAGAAGCTTCACAGTGAGTCATATATTTAGCAACTCCAAGGAATCTTCATCAGATAATTCTTCAATCTTGAGTCTTTCCTCGCCAGGTAACAACAAGATAAATTTGGAAGTCATTCCTTGGCTTACTTTTAAAGGAAGCGTGATAATATAATAACTCTCCGTTTTTTCTAAAGCATTACATTTTACTGGAGGTATTTTCCCTCAACCTTGCATCTACTATCCCAGCTGTCTCCTTGATAGCCTGCGTGCAGACCCAATAACCTGTGAACATGAACTATCTCCTTGACAGATTGCTTTGCTATATTTCGTATACCCTATTCACACTTGTAAGTTAAAGAAAAGCTGGTTCGAGTATGAATATGGTATTATTGTTCATTGTTCTACTTTCTGCTTCAAAATTCATCCCCCTTTGTATTAGTATCTGTTCCAGCGTCACTGAAGAGATCTACTGTACATAAAGGTTGATGGATTGGGACTTCGAGTACAAAATTCTCTTCTCCTTTCCCTTCGATCTCCATTGCATCTTACAGACGTTAAATCGTGTATCGACAGACAATTCGCTCTGTTCCAACTAAAAAGAAGGTTTCCGCAATGAGATTCTTTCCCATCTGTCTTGAATCCACAATTAATAATTCTTAATCGTCTTTTTGTCTGGAGGAAGTCCTTGTAACTCCTGAGGTACACACAGATTAGTATGAGGCTGTCTATTAAACAGAAGGAGGTCTTTGCAAAGACATCGTGATACCTTGTAATCCGTCGCTTTACTTGTACGATGACTAAATTTATTCAAAGTTTGTTTTGTTGGCTTGGTTATCCAATGTTCTTAAGCTGAAACAACTAAGTTATTCTTTGCTTGATTCCTTGAGTTAGACTGAACCAGATTCGCCTGATGAGGATCATAGATTTATGATCTTTGCCCTAGTTATAGCTACTACCACCTTAACTATTACCCCTCATGGCGTATACTAGGACTCATAATTTTACTCACACAAAACCTGGGCCAATTTTCCGATGTTTTAAGATGTTTAATAGAGCGAAGTTTCGTTTCGTGTTACACAACTTTCACAAACTTCTTTTCTGTGTAGCAGTTGCTTGGTATATACGATTCAAAATGTCTAGAAGTCATGAAGATTTTGTATTTAAGGCCATCTTAGTGTTCAATTAATTGCATGGGTGAATACAAACTGTTGATCTCGCCTGTGAGCCTTCGCCCTTGTGATGTTGCTCTGAGGTCTGCAAACAGTTCGACGTCATTAGTGCCCAGACCCCTAAATGCTATTTATCGCCAAGAGCTGCCGACTTTGGACGCTCATAAAACGATCATACTACAGACGAGGAATTGCAGAAAACGATACATGTGATGGAGCAAGGTTTGAACCTAAAGTTTAGCACAAATCGTTATTAACAAAAATTTCGTTGCACTGGAACTTTAACTAGGAAAAGGAAAAAGACTCAATCCTATTTTCCTGGTACCAGTGCGTGAATCCTTTTACTTCCGTTATAAAATCCCACCAACTTCGACTTTCAGAGAGGCCAATGTGTTCATTCACCTTATTTAGCTCAGCTATACCTACCCTGGTTCATATGCCTACCAATAAAAAAAAATAGCTTGGAAAGGGTCTTTCTTTTTACGAGGGGTTCATATGATGATCACCCAAGGCAAAATATACCGTGATTAGCCGAAAAGCCCGGAAGTCTTTCAGCTCCAAAGTCGTTTCAGCGTTCTTGGAGTCCAATCCCGGAGGGGGGTACTATGCATATTTTGGGTACTGGGGATGTGCCATCTGGAAGCGTATCGATTTTCACGATTTCGGTACAAGGAACGGTATCCAATTTTGTGATTTTGGCATAAAGAACAAATAAATAGACCATTCTTGAAAACTTGGTGTGAGGTCGGGTACACATTTTCGAAAAATTGGTACAAGGAACATGTATATTTTTTAAGCTTGGGTTGGACGTCGCCAACCAATATCTGGTCAAGTCCCCCCCCCTCTGGGAGTCCAATAGGCTAATACAACTCATGTCACAAATCTAGGAAATTTAACCAAATCGATCTGAGTCGCTTCTGAAGATTTGAACGATAAGAAAATGATTTGTCATTGTCACTTCGAATTGATTTCCTTGAACCAACGAATCGATTGTGGTTAGGGCAAGGATTAAAAAGTTTTGGAACTTGATAGATTGATATTTTTGGTTTTTGACCTTGGTAACTCAGTTATCCTACTAATTATCATTGCTCTGGTTTAACGTTACATTACATTGAAGTCTGATGAAAGGCAATCTATGTGATTCCTCTTCTGTCTTCCATAGGTCAACATTTGATCAGTTTTCAGCTAAGAATTAAGAACTTGACTAGGGGCTAAGAGTTTCTTAAATTTCTCATTATACACATATTTTCTAAAGAAACTCTTTATAAGAAATTCAGCTCTCAGATAATAGGAAAATTAAGAAGCTCGAGTACTGGAGAAATATTGCTTGAGAGACATTTTAATTTATTTCTATTCCATTTCTTGTAACCACTAATTTAAAGTATACTTCCCGCTTTGTTAGTTATACTTTATACTTTATCTTGTATCACTCGGTATTACTTGATTAACGTCTACACAGAGGCATGGCTTCAGAAAATTGGCTATGAAGTGTTCACGAAGGCACTGGAGACCCTCAACGATCAAAACAACGGAAATTTGGGGAACCTTCTAAGAAACTGCTCAGAAAATTCAAAATCTGACAATTTAAGAAACTTCCATCCAGCACTGCACAAATTTCTAAAAGTGCTAAAAGTTTCTAAGTGAATTTTTATGAAAACAAGCAAAGTTCAAATAATACCAAGTATTAACGGGTGACTAGAAAAAATGTATAGACGTTTGAAAGCCTCANGTTACACAACAAATCGCTACAAAATCCAGGGGGTCACCGTCGTAATATTCCTACAGTATCCAGGGGGGCAAAGAGGTTCTTAAATTTCTCATTATACACTAGCCTTTTTCTAAAGAAACTCTTTATAAGAAATTCAGCTCCCAGATAATAGAAAAATTAAGAAACTCGAGTACTGGAGAAAATATTGCTTGAGAGACATTTTAATTTATTTCTATTCCATTTCTTGTAACCACTAATCTAAAGTATACTTCCCGCTTTGTTAGTTATACTTTATACCCTATCTTATATCACTCGGTATTACTTGATTAACGTCTACACAGAGGCATGGCTTCAGAAAATTGGCTATGAAGTGTTCACGAAGGCACTGGAGACCCTCAACGATCAAAACAACGGAAATTTGGGGAACCTTCTAAGAAACTGCTCAGAAAATTCAAAATCTGACAATTTAAGAAACTTCCATCCAGCACTGCACAAATTTCTAAAAGTGCTAAAAGTTTCTAAGTGAATTTTTATGAAAACAAGCAAAGTTCAAATAATACCAAGTAATAACGGGTGACTAGAAAAAATGTATAGACGTTTGAAAGCCTATAGCTCTCAGACCATTTTTCAGATTCCTATAAACTGATAATGCTTGTGTAGCTATCATATCAACTTAGATAAGAAAATTTAGTTTGTCAAAATCGGTTGTATGGTTCTCATATTATAAGTGATTTTATTATAATGCTTCATCTCAAAATCCTTAAAAACAGGCCTAAAATACTTGATCAAATTTGCTAGCAATTTAGCCCCAGAGCTACCATAATCAAATTCTATCTGCCTGTCTTCTCACGCAAACATTTACTTGATATTTAACGAGGCTGCTGCATGATCGTATCCACTTGGGACTGTTTTTCAGCCTTTTTTGTCTATTTTGTATTGTCATGAGGCTGGATTGCTAGCAAATCTGCTCAAGAATTTTAGTCCTGTTTTGAAGGATTTTGAGATGAAGCATATTTATATAGTTGCTAGTAATTTGAGAACAATACGACTGATTTTGACAGGCTAAATGTTCTTATCTAAGTTGATACACATGTATTATCAGTTTATAGAAATTTGGTAAATGATTTGAGGGCTGCAAGCTGTCAAACGTCTATACATTTTTTGACTCACTCGGTACAGTATAAAAAAACAAGGAGCAACATGTTTTTGATTTCCTACTATAAACTAAAAACTTTCTGGAACAAAGTTTTCCAAACACTCAAGTCTCTTAAATGTTTGCTGTTCCGAGAGTTTGGTTGCTTATAGAGAGTTTCTTATAAAAATACGTGTATCTGGACCGTATGAACGTTTCATCTGAATATATTCAATTCAAGGCATTCATAATCACCAAAATCAATTTTTTTTCAGAACTACTTTGAAGAAATGGACAGGAACAAGGAAAACAGGGCATGGAAGGATTGGGATTTAGAATCAACAGCACAAATAATATCAAAAAGATTTCCCAAAAGTTTCGTCTGGGTGATTCGTACTTCATTGTATGATCGAGATACATTTGCGTGTTATTCCAATTTTATTGAGATGGATCCTTGTGGAACGCCAGATTTCGATAGAGAAGACTCAAATGCACTGCTCCAGTTGAAATGTTTGTTAGATTCAGCAGTGAGAGAAGGTGTGAACTCTTACTCCAAGTATAATGTTGGTAATTGTCTCTCAGGATTCGCCTAAGTGATATTGAAAATTGAACGGTGAGGTATACCGATAATTTCAACTGCCAAAATTTGCTGGTAAATTTTGTCACGCATTCGCTTCCTGTATAAGTAGGGCCGTCGAAAGTCAGCTCGTGCCCTGGACTTATTTCACGATGGGGCACCCAAGAGAATTTTCTNTGGGTGATTCGTACTTCATTGTATGATCGAGATACATTTGCGTGTTATTCCAATTTTATTGAGATGGATCCTTGTGGAACGCCAGATTTCGATAGAGAAGACTCAAATGCACTGCTCCAGTTGAAATGTTTGTTAGATTCAGCAGTGAGAGAAGGTATGAACTCTTACTCCAAGTATAATGTTGGTAATTGTCTCTCAGGATTCGCCTAAGTGATATTGAAAATTGAACGGTGAGGTATACCGATAATTTCAACTGCCAAAATTTGCTGGTGAATTTTGTCACGCATTCGCTTCCTGTATAAGTAGAGCCGTCGAAAGTCAGCTCGTGCCCTGGACTTATTTCACGATGGGGCCCTAACGGGGTGAGGCACCCAAGAGAATTTTCCATGACCACGTGCTACTTCATGTTTGCAACGTCATCTTTTGATGCACAAAAGTATTGCGAAGAAACTAATTTGTCAAAGATTTTTAATAGTTTTGGTTGTTTAGGCTCATAAACTGTCGCAAAAGTAATGTTCAATGTATAAGTACAAACTTTTACGGGCCCCTCAGAGGCCCAGGCCCTGGACCAGTTACCCTCTCAAACCCCCCAACTCGACGGTCCTGTGTACAAGTCGCAAAGTATCAGTCAGAAGATGAAGCTGAAGTTGGACTTTTTGCAACATGTTGTTTCACTTCAGACAGTGGATTCTTTTTCACACTTATTTTCCCCCTGATTAGGGCTTGTTACCTTAGCGAATCCATGTTTTATTTTGGCGTGCAGGGATCAGCAATTTGTGCAGTGATAAACCGTAATTTTGCAGCAATAAATCAAAAGTTGTGCAGTGATAATTTTGGTCTTGATACATTTTCTAGATGTTTAATTCTTCTACGTAAATGTCTCGTTTGGAGAAAATTGCACAGTGGAGTTCTACAGTTTTCAGGACATTCGCTGATTTGTGCAGTGATAAAAATTCCTTAAGATATACCCTGATAGATGCTAAGCTTGAATTTTTTCTATCAACAGTACTTCACCTAGAGCCCGAAGAAGAGGATGTCACCGCTGATTTCCCAATTGTTCTTGTTGGCTTCAGTAAAGGTTGCATGATTCTTAATCAAATCGCATATGAATTCAAGAAAATATCCACATCAAGTGATCACCAAGATCTGCACGAATTCATGAGTCGCTTGGATGCGATGTATTGGCTTGATGGGGGCAATGGTGGACATGCAAATGCTTATGTGACAGATGAAGATGTTTTGTTCCAAATTTCTAATAGTGTGCCAAAAGTTAGAGTACACGTGACACCATATCAAATCAAAGACGATTCAAGGCCGTGGATTGAAGAAGAAGAGAAGAAATTTGTTTCACAACTGAAATCGCTTGGTGTTGACATCAAAGAAAAAGTACATTTTGCTGATAAAAAACCATCTTTATCGAACCATTTTAGGATTCTTAATGATTTTAAGGCACCTTCAGCCACATAAGAATTATTTAGTTTCTGCAATGTGAACAAGTTTCTCCAAAGGCCTGTCACAAAAATTTGTCCTATGTCAAAGAGCTCCTTGCAGCGATAATGTTTATGTTCGATTTAGGTGTGATAAGGGCAAGGCTAAGTAGTCCAGTTTTTTCCTGTAAAAATTTTGATTCATTCAGCTCAAGTAGTATCTATATGTGAGGTACTTATGGGCTGAACTAGAGGGGATTCCTTTTCCAGTGCAAAACCTTTTATGGACAGGCAATTTTATGGACAGGGTCCTTTGCGGATTCGTAGATTGGATTAAACTCTTCTCGGACCTGATCATAAAATGGTTCCGATGGTCTTGGAGGAGCTTTGGTAAGCTGGGGTGGAATTTGTGTTGGTGGTAGGATGTTCCTACCAATAGTTGGAGTGTATTGTGTATCCTCTTTAGCAGCATTAGCAATCGTAGCTTCTTTCATGAAGAAATGGACATTTCATGTAATTGATTTCAAGTGTTTTCCCCATATACTTGCGAGAACTGTTCCAAATACTTAGAACATTTGCAACAACTTGCTATCCTTCCACGAAAAGTAATTTTTGGCTAGTCTGCACTTTAGCGGACCATCTTTCAATATTAGCAAGTTATGTNAGGAAGTTTCATTCAACAATCTTCAGTATCAAACTCAAGTCAGATCATTTTGGACCAAGGAAAACTACTGTATTTGATGTAAACAAGAACTCCATTTTAAGTCTTTGGTGTCATTCGTGTTGTCCATGTCATTTGTGTCACTGAAAATTTGGTGGTAAATTTTCAGTGATACGAAAAACATGAGTGATGAAATGGTTACCAGGCTTTACAATACTCTATGTTCTGGCAGGATAAGCACAGTGGCGGACACTAGGGGGGTGAGGGGGTGTGGCCACCCCACCAATGTTGGGAAAAACAATGACCTGTTGTTTAAAACAATAGAAATAAACAATGCTTTTTAACTGAAACAATAGCTTCGCCCCCACAATATTTGGCAAAGTGTACGCCACTGGATAAGCAATCTCATGCGTTATTGTAAATGTTGTTTTTGTTTGAACAGAATGGAAAGCTGCAGATGAAGATGAAGAAGATGCACAATTATGGGAAGATGATTGGGATGATGATAATGTAGATGATGATTTCTCTAAACAGCTAAGGTTTGTAATTTCAACATAATTTTTATGAAAAAAGGATTATTTCTGCACGGAGATCAACAACAACAAATCCTAGGAATAATTTTAGGACAATGAGGCCTTTGAGACTTTTCCTCATCACCCAGTCTGCAGAGTGTGGCAACTGCATGCACAAGATTTTTTACTAAATTTTTGTGCGCACACCGATTTTGAACGAGATGATTTGTTCTCTACTTTAAAAACAAAGGAACCAGAGGCCCTGCACACCGTCACACCAATGCTTCGTTGGTCTGCACGCTCGAGATCTCGTCGAGAACTGCCATACTCTGCAGACTGGCTCATCACAGTACAATATCATTTAAATATTGTAACTCAACTTGATCTAATCAAATCCTTATAAGATAAAAGCAATATTGCACTCTGATTTGGACACAAGTCCAAAAGGTCTAAGGGTCTATAAAAAAATTCCTAGTATTTTTTTATGTGTCCACATCTTTTTACAGTATTTCTGCACAGCATCTAATTAAGTTGGGCTGTGAATATCTTGTGTGTGTTACAATGTGGTTGCTCAATGATATAATTGTGGCTGGTGCTTAGGAAAGAGACTAGATAGGCGATTAACATTTTACATATAAAAGCTTCGTTTTAATCAGTTGATATAAAAACAACCACATGAAAAGCTGCAAGGGCAATTTTATCTTACAGTACATTCCTTGCACGCATTAACATGGTTTTCCTGCCTAAGAATTCTCACAAAATTTGCAAGAATTCTTGAGGACATTGTTAGTGCCTTAAGAATTCTTGTTTAAAAAAATTACAATCTTTCATATTATGACTAAAGAACTCATATAGAAAGTGAAGAATATATACTTGAAAATTCTTAAGAATTCTTGAGACTTCTTGTCATGTTAATGTGCACAAGAAGGCCTGTATGGCAGTTTCAACTGATGAACTTTTCAGGGGTTATTGTTTGCTGAAGGGAAAATGAAAATTTTTAAAGAGAGGATTTAAATAAGTTATGTGGTTGCGTATACATTTCTATTTAAAAAATATTTTTAAGTGAAAATATTTCTCTACTTTCCCAACATTGATTGCTTGATATTTATAGTTTAATATTTTTGAACTTCTGCAACGTTTTCTTATTTTGGCATCAAAAACAGTATGCAGCACTCTTTGTATGCAGTAATTGCTAGAACTAACTTTAGTTACGTATTATGTATTAGCATGACTAACTTAACCCTATCTGACCTGGGTGTTTTGAAACACTCAATGCCTGGGGGGGGGGGCGGATTCCGCCCCTATCTCTCTTGTTGTACGAGATATGGAAACCAAATTTGGCACAAAAGTAGTTCATTATATAAACAATAGAAATTTGAAAGAATAATTCAATTAGCGATGTTGTTGTTGTTGCTGGAGCACGATTATCATTGTGATGTCCTATGACGTCATATAAATGAAAGTGTGCTAAAAGGTCATGAAACTTGACTTTTCATAAAGAAATGAAATGTATAGATCAAAAACAAATATAAAATCATAATTTAGACTTAATTGGACCAATTAAACAAGATTAAGAGAGATACAAAGTATGTTTTTTACAGAGTGTGGCATGAATACTTGGTTACCATGGAGACCAGGCTAAAAATAGAATGTTCAAAATGTTATAATTTTATTGCTCTATGATACAAAGTTAAACTTACTAAATTTCAGAGTCCTTCTGTATACATGGAAACACGTGCAAGCAAAAATGTACTAGGGGGGGGGGGCGGAATCCGCCCCCCAGGTCAGATAGGGTTAAGTTGTGTAACCTACCAAGCTTCCTTACAATATTACTGTATGTATGACGATTAGAAAAAGGTAACTGCAGGGGTTTTATTTTTCAAAAGTTTGAGATTTAATGCAAAGAAATCAACTGACTTCTGGAACAATGGGTTATCCACCAATTTCCGTGAATCACATGCAAATTTCTATAATTCAGGGGCTATCCTAAATGAGAAAGATTTCAACAAAATAGGTTTTGCTAGCAGAGTAGACATTTGCATAAGCAGGCCTAGCCATGAGATTTTTAGCAGGGGAGCTGTGAATGGCTCTCCAGTCCGGGTAATGTTCAGCAAGCTATTTCTAAATGAATGAATGGAAAACAAAAGGAAAATGAAATTTCAAGATGAGAAATTTACTTTTTTGAACAGTTCAGGAGAGCAATCTGCAGCTTCCCTCCAACATTTGAGGGAAGCCTGGAGGGGGGCGAGAGCTACAGTATGGCTCTTCTCAAACAGATTGGGCTCATTTAGAGACAATTGTGGAAGATATGGTTGTATTGAAAGAAATAAGGTTTTTTGTCAGAAGTGTTTCACCACAAAATCACAAGAGAAAACATATATAATGTAAAAAATTAAAAAATATATACTTTGTAATGTCGGCTTTTGAAAGATTTTGAAAAAATCTGAACTTTGAACTTGAATGGAAATCAAACTCTTTCAGTTTCCTTATGATTTAGTATTATATATCTATTAAAGTTGCAAATAGATAAAATTGCATTATTTTATGAAGTAAAGCCTAAAATTTTGTTCTGCTTATTTTTAGGGCTGAACTGGAAAAGCATGGTCACATAAAGGCCTAATCAAGGTATCCATACAGACGAAACAAGATCTAAACACATCAAAATATCTGCACACAAATTTGGTAACAAGTTGAGTTCTGAAGCTTTGAGATAAGACACTTTGATGTACTAAAATTGACAGAACACACTCTGACTGCTTTAATGTTATCATATTCTTAGAGTTTCAAAAAGATATAGAAAGAGTTGATCTTTACTTATTCCTTTAGTTCTAGATATTTCTTTGATTTTATTTATCATTAAATTGACCAAGTTTCAATGTGATGTTATTGAAAAAGTTTTTAGATGAATCCTTTCATTACCTTTTGATCACAAGGGCTAATTTCTAGATAGAGAATGCCGCTAAAAATTTGTTCCCCATTTGTCCGAAGATGCCGAAAACAAAATAGCACAACAAATTTACCTCATATTGCTTTTCAGAGGTTGAATTAAAATTTGAAAAAATCCCGCAAAATCGGTTGGTAAATGATCGTCTTATAATCTTCAGAGACATAAGCGTACGAGCCAGGGGACTGAGAGGGCGACAGCCCCCCTCCGATATTAGAAAAATTTACAAAAATCAGCCTTTTTCGAGCAAAAATCCGCCGTAAGTAGGGCAAAAATGTTCAGACAATGGAATTTTTATCCGGCAGCCCCCCCAGAGTTTTTCTTCCGGTAAGCTTATGTTTTAGAGATTCAAATTAGCTTTGACTGAAACGAGCGATCTGCGCAGTGGTGGGCTGAATATTGGTAGCGGCCAAGGTATTGTTTCCGTTGAAATGCATTGTTTAACAACATTGTTTTCAAACAAAATATCATTCTTTTCTCTAACACTAGGGGGGGGGAGCGACTGCATCCCCGCTCCCTGTTGTGTCCGCCACTGGCGATCTACCATTATTTTTGTCTTGGAGCGATAAACTTTTTCAAGGATGGAGTGTTCCGTCAGACCATTGATAAAACCATGTTTATTTATTCTCTAATGACTACTTGGATTTTTGTACGAGAGAGCTATAACATCGAAGAGTTCTGTTTCAGTCTGTAAATGAAACTGTATATCACTGCAAAATAACAAGAAATAATGTTGAGCTGCTGGTTTCTTAAATTTTTGGACTCCAGGATAAGAAGATTCTTTGGTTTTTCTTCTAAATAATGCCTTGATTTGTATGTTTCACCCCATATTCTAATCAAAACATTTAAAAAAGAGTGCGTTAGGGTCATGATGAGGGGCGCATTTCTCGCCAAAAGGGGGCGCCAAGCTGAGTTTTCGTCGTGAAGGGGGGGGGGGCAGTTGCCACCACTTGCCCCCTAAATCCGCCACTGCATGATCACATGAGCCATCGGGCAATTTTAACATCTGAAAATCATAACTTGGCAGCTGCCNACTGTATATCACTGCAAAATAAAAAAAAATAATGTTGGGCTGCTGGTTTCTTAAATTTTTGGACTCAAGGATAAGAAGATTTTTTGGTTTTTCTTCTAAATAATGCCTTGATTTGTATGTTTCACCCCATATTCTAATCAAAACATTTAAAAAAGAGTGCGTTAGGGTCATGATGAGGGGCGCATTTCTCGCCAAAAGGGGGCGCCAAGCTGAGTTTTCGTCGTGAAGGGGGGGGGGGCAGTTGCCACCACTTGCCCCCTAAATCCGCCACTGCATGATCACATGAGCCATCGGGCAATTTTAACATCTGAAAATCATAACTTGGCAGCTGCCAACAGATTTTGGCAGAATTAATATAAAATTTCAATACAACATGTGAAGTGCAAACAGGTGCTCTAATGTTTTGCCAATTTTTAGCAGTCTACACACGGTGCACGATTTTGTTGGGGTATTCTGTACTGGCAATAGACTTTCACTCCAATCTTCTGCTAAGTCATAAATAGATGACATCAAAAAGATTTCTGTATGATTTGAAATAAAAAAAGTTGCCAGAATTCCCAATAAGAAAGGGAGGGTGGTACATGGTTAGACGAATGGACACTATGGCTGAAAAGGTAAATTGTCCATATAAGGATCATTCGTAAACGTTTCTCGATGCAATCTTTATGATCACCGTCTCTTTCCCTGGCGTATGTTAGTCACAAGACAATTTATTTTAAAAACGCGAAAGTTATTCCCCTTGGCCTAATGTAAGTCTTACGAGTACGACCAGCCAAGAAAAGTTTCCTTGCGGAATGACGTAAGCTTTTGTTCAATTTCTCCGAACTAAAGAAAGATTTTCCGCAGTCCAAAAGGTCATTTATCTACGGTGGCCCACAAGTGCAAACCAAAACTTTCTTTTCAAAACCAAAACTTTCTTTTCAAAAGCAAATCTTTCTTTTCAAAAGCAAATCTTTCTTTTCAAAACCAAATCTTTCTTTTCAAAAGCAAATCTTTCTTTTCAAAACCAATTCCCTCTTTTCAAAAACCAAAACCAATTCCTTCTTTTCAAAACCAAACTTTTCTTTTCAAAACCAAATCTTTCTTTTCAAAAAACCAAAACCCAAAACCAAATATTTCTTTTCAAAACCAAATCTTTCTTTTCGAATGAAGAATGTGGAATGGAATTTGGAATAACGGAATGGAAGGGATCATACCGGAATAAATAAAAACTCAAAATTGTGCCAAAATAATAGAAAAGTATTTTTTTGTGTATTTCACTTTTACTTTTGGAAGTTATGAAAATAAGTGTAGTTATAGGAAATTATAAATGTCATCATGGGCGGTAGGAGACGTGTGGATTGCTCTTTCGAAAAAGTTGTGGTCAGTGCTTGTTCTCGTCGTGCTCGTCGTCCTCCTCGGGTGGTCTCTGTCTGGGTTAGATGGGCTAAATCACATCCGCTTTCCTGTCATTTTACAAGGATTCAATAGGGATGACAGGTTTACGATAAAGCCTGGTTTCCATATGATCGTTCCTGTCGTTCCCGTCGCTGGTAAATTTTTCAGCGACACGAACGACGCGAACGACAGTAGCGATCGAATGGTTTCCATATGATCGCTGCTGTCGCTCAGTTTGCATCACAGGCTCAAAATAATGAGACTGGGCTCAGATGCGCAGATGCGCAGAACGTCGCTGCGATCGCTGGGATCGCTGACTTTTTGAAAAGTGGTTCCCATTAAAAAAACTCGATCGCTGGCAGTCGCTCGCGTCGCTGAGATAGAAAATTTCCTATCTCAGCGACAGGGTGTCGCTCGCGTCGCTACGATCGCTGGCAGAAAAAAGTGATAGTTTCCATCAAATCGTTCGTGTCGCTACGGTCGCTGGTACGTTTTTTCAGCGACGGGAGCGACGGGAACGACACGAAAGATCATATGGAAACCAGGCTTAAGAGTTCGAGTTTGTGCCTCCGTCCTTCTGTATTGTAGAAACTCTTTCTGTTAGTCTTTCATAAATATCGCAAAGCGCATATGCAGACTCCTAGACTGATGATACAGCAGTGTCTTCTGCGCTTATCTTTGAAGGATTCTTGAGAACGGAGAAAGACACTCAAATTCTACCTTGTGATTTCCTATCGAATCCTTGTAAAATGACAGGAAACGGGCTTTCATTGTATAAAATTTCGTATCTCCTTGCCTGCATTGCCTGCCTACCTCATCCTCATGTCCTAACTCTGTCGTAACTTTTGCAGCCATTCTAATAACCCTTACCAAATACTGCCCATCGAATTACAAGCAGATAAAAAAAAAATTGCCTGAGTTGTTAGAGAAAAACTTTCCTCCAGCGCAAAGGTGACGATAGATGCAAACATAGATGAGACACAACCAACCCAGACAGAGACCACCCGAGGTGAATAAGCACAGCAGGCTCATTGGGAAAATGACACAAAATCAAATGGGGATGACCTGGGGTCCTGAGTCTCATGGTCCGGTCTCATGGGTCATAGGGTCCTGTTTTTATAATATACCCGATGTTTTCACAGTGGCTTCCTGTTATTTAGTAGCCGCTTGACGGTTGACCCGGCAGACGCTAATCGTCGATGGGCAGATTAGCGTCTGCCGGGTCAACCGTCCAGTGGCTACTAAATAACAGGAAGCCGCTATGAAAACATCGCGGCTACTGTAATCCTAAAAACCGCAACCTATGACCACAACATTTTCGAAAGAGCATTCCAAACGTCTCCTACCGCCCATGGTCTTCCTAGGGATCGTGCTTCGGGAAGGATGCTGATTTTGTAGTAATTTGCAATGAGATTTCGATCCACGTCTTTGCACAGGTTCTGCCTTGGGATGTATAGATGTTAGATATTGAGATCTGGTGATAAGTCTTTAAGTTATCCGGGCAGAAAAGAAAGGTAACGTTCATGATATTCCTCTATAAGTAAACTTATTATTCTAATTACCAACAATAAAAGTCAAATACACGGAAGGAATACTTTTCTATTATTTTGGCACAATTTTGAATTTTTATTTATTCCGGTATCCATTCCATTCTATTCCAATATTCCACATTCCATTCCACATTCCTCATTCCAAAAGAAAGATTTGGTTTTGAAAAGAAAGATTTGGTTTTGGGTTTTGGTTTTTCAAAAGAAAGATTTGGTTTTGAAAAGAAAAATTTGGTTTTGAAAAGAAGGAATTGGTTTTGGCTTTTGAAAAGAAAGATTTCGTTTTGGAAGAAAGAATTGGTTTTGAAAAGAGAGAATTGGCTTTGAAAAGAAAGAATTGGTTTCAAAAAGAAAGATTTGGTTTTGAAAAGAAAGATTTGGTTTTTTAAAAAGAATTTTGGTTTTTAAGAAAGAATTTTGGTTTTTAAGAAAGAATTTTGGTTTCTGGAAAAAGAGTTTTGGTTTCAGTAAAAAGAATTTTGGTTTGCACTTGTGGGCCACCGTATTTATCACAAGACTGAAACATTTTATGTCTATTTGACCACGAGTGATCTGAGGAACAGGTATTTAAGGCTCGAAATGAGTTTGGAATAGCACATTCGGGTTTAAAAATTGCCGCAAGAGGTCGAAGAATTCAGAAAAGCAAGAAAACAAGAAACGGTGCCTACTCGACAGCAATGATGGTTGCAACGAAAGTTTTCGTTCTGCTCGGTGAGTTAGCTTGTCCAAATTTATTTCTTCCCTTTAAAATAACAGATTAAATGATTCTTTCAAGGAAATTCTTTCAAAGAAACTACTTTATGCCCGGGGGGGCACTTTACCAGATTTTGGTTGGGGACGTGTTATCAAAGCTCCAAAAACATACCCGTTCCTTATACCAATTTTTCGAAAATGTATACCCGACCTTATACCAAATTTTCGAAAAAGTATACGAGTATACCCGACTTTATACCAAAGTTTTCAAAAATGGCCTATTTATTTGTACTTTATACCAAAATCACGAAAGTCGATACCGTTCCTTATACCAAAATCGTGAAAATCGATACCGTTCCTTATACCAAAATAGTGAAAATAACTCAAAGGCTCTCTGGTTTGGCCTTCAACATGATCACGAAATATTATAGCTCATAACTCCATTTTAGATCATTAATTTCTTCTCACGATATGCCAAACTGTAAGTTGAAATACCTAGCATGTAACTAGAATAAATAGAAATTGCTAGATTCAGTACTTTTTTCTCTGCGTTTAGTCAAACGTCGGAACTTTTTTTGGGACTTCCGGTATTGTCTCTAAATATCGTATGGTAGCTACACTACTGGAAGCTTTCGTTCTGCTGCGTAGCTTAAGTTTGCTTGTCTAAATTCATATTTTCCTAGTGAACTAAACGGATTAAACGATTCTGTTAAAGGAAATTCTTTCAAAGAAACTAGTTTCTAGTTTCTGATTGTGAACAATTTCTGAATCTCTAGCACTGTGCAAAGGAATGATAAAAACCTTTACACAGTCTTAATCAATTCAATATTTTATGGTACACTGAAAGCTTTCGTCTTGCTGTTGGTAAGGTTGCTTTTTTAAATTCATTTATTCCCTTTAAAATAACAGATTAAATAATTCTTTTAAGGAAATTCTTTCAAAGAAACTAGTTTCTGATTGTGAACAATTTCTTAATCTCTAGCACTATGCAAATGATTGATAAAAACCTTAATCCATTAAATATTTTATGGTACACTGAAAGCTTTCGTTCTGCGTTTGGTAAAGTTGCTTTTTAAATTCATTTCTTTCTTGTAAAATAATGAGATTCCATTACCCTTTCCGTTGTATGACTTGTAAATTCAATGATCAGTGATCACATGATAAATTCAACGTATTAGCTTGATCTCATCGTTTTGGCGAGTGGCTCAAATTTCATCTCGGGGTTGAAAACTCACATGGAATCGAAAATGTTATCACCAGGTAGGAACTAGGAAGGCTGAAATGATGAAAAGTCCTATACACTTTATATATAAAAAATGGTTTATAAGAAACTAGTACTAGGATGGCCAAAAATTCAAGAAACTCTAAACTATGTTGAGAAACGCTAACAAATTTTTAAATGCTAAATCCAAGAAAATCATGGCAAAATTGTCGTTGAACATTTATTCTTGACAAATATTCACTATAATTTTATGTTTTGAGCCCAATACAAGTCTTTTTCTTGCTAAACATTGTGCTGTATGTCAAGAAACAAATACGAGACAGTGGTACTAACTACATCATAATTCGTGCACCCAAACAAATAAGAAACAGATTAAGAAACTTTTAGTACTGAAAAGCGGAAATTTTCATGTGAAATTAAGAAACTTTTGGTACTATGGGCTGATCCAAGTTTCTTATTAAAAAAACGTGTATAAGAAGGCCTTTGGTCCTGTTTATTTAAACTAGGAAAAACTTTTGTACCTTTTGATATGACTAAATAGTTTGTCCAAAACTAACAGCGTGATTGATTTATACACAGTCTTGGTTTACTTGAGCAGCATTGAAGCGCAAAGCTCAAAAGACGACGTTTCTCAAGTTCCTATGCAATACGTGACAGAGAAGCATATATTTGGCGATGCCTATGAAGTCAACCATTTCAGTGCACACCTCTGCGGAGGATGCTTGTTTGATGGTCAACTGGCAGTGGTATCTCTNGAAACGCTAACAAATTTTTAAATGCTAAATCCAAGAAAATCATGGCAAAATTGTCGTTGAACATTTATTCTTGACAAATATTCACTATAATTTTATGTTTTGAGCCCAATACAAGTCTTTTTCTTGCTAAACATTGTGCTGTATGTCAAGAAACAAATACGAGACAGTGGTACTAACTACATCATAATTCGTGCACCCAAACAAATAAGAAACAGATTAAGAAACTTTTAGTACTGAAAAGCGGAAATTTTCATGTGAAATTAAGAAACTTTTGGTACTATGGGCTGATCCAAGTTTCTTATTAAAAAAACGTGTATAAGAAGGCCTTTGGTGCTGTTTATTTAAACTAGGAAAAACTTTTGTACCTCTCAATGACTAAATGGTTTGTCCAAAACTAACAGCGTGATTGATTTATACACAGTCTTGGTTTACTTGAGCAGCATTGAAGCGCAAAGCTCAAAAGATGACGTTTCTCAAGTTCCTATGCAATACGTGACAGAGAAGCATATATTTGGCGATGCCTATGAAGTCAACCATTTCAGTGCACACCTCTGCGGAGGCTGCTTGTTTGATGGTCAACTGGCAGTGGTATCTCTGATTCTGCAAAAGCAGGCCTGGAATCAAACAATTAGCGACATTTTGAAAGCTGAAGTGACTGATGCCCATGGAACTGTTTTGGCTTCAAACAATGTCAATGGAACTGGGAATTACGTGGAAACATTCAATTTTACTTATCACAGTCATTATGGTGACTTGAACATTAAAGTCGAAAACGGTGCAGGAGACGGGATGATCTATGCTCTGGCTCTGAAGTTCACACAAGTCCATCAAACCAAAGCAAACTGCGAGAAAAGATGGATCATGAATCTATTCGAATCACGTGCTCAGTGGAAATACAGCGAAGCAGTGAAGATGAAGTCAGAAGCCATGCACGAGCTCATTCCAATCTTCAAAACATCCACACCCTACTTAGTAAGGTCCCATGATTTGAAGTTCCTACAACTAGACTACTGCTTTCCACACATTACCAACTACAAGCTGATAATAGCTGTGATTGCCAACGATGAAGACTCCGCATTTGCAACGTATGCCTGCCCTAAAAGCATCAAGGACTGCAATACTGGAAACGCGCCTTTCCACGACCCGTCTGGTAGTGCTGCGAACATGGTCCAAGTTACAATCAGTGGGGCTAAAGACATTGGACCTGTTAAAGTGATTGTACGAGGTGATGGACGCTATAAAAAGATGAACACATTTACTTTAGCTGCCTCAAAGTATATCGAAGTACCTCAAAGTGTGTCAGTATAAGGACCTTTAACAAGAACGAAGTTGAATACAAAAAAGTTGGCATTTCACTGAACAAACAATATTTTATTGCAGTCATAGTATCATAAGTAGCAGATTTTCAAGGATTTTCGATTCCCTAACTATTCAGACAATTACACTTATCTTACATAAGAAGCTTTTTGTCAGGAACCGAACTCTCAGATCTCAAAACACCAAGAATTTACGAGCATGGGAAATTATCATTTGACAAATCTTTTCATTTCTTGACAAATCTTTTTCTTGTGCTGAATTACTCGAGTCTTCTCTGGAAAATTTTGGTGAACTGAACTTGCAAGAATAGGATTAAAGCATCCTACAAATTAACTTTAAATTTCAGAAAAAAGAACTGTCAAACAATTTTTAGCAATTAGAGATTACAACTTTAAGAAATTTTCAACACTTCAGATATACCGGGTGGGTCCGAACAAATTTCGACATTTCAAAAATCCGAAAAATTTGGTTTTGCTTCTAAGCTTTAACATTACTTCTTTTTCAGTCGTATCAAAGGCCAAATCATTTTTAGCAGCAATAAAAATGTTGCTAGATTATGTGGAAGATTTTGCAATGATAGCTTGAATGGTCATATTTTGAGCCGCAGACTTTAGAAAGCATCGTAAATATTTCCCATGATTCTTAGTTTTACCATTTAACATTAACTTTCGCTTCTTACATAATCATGAAATTAATTTCAGGCATAATCCACAAGCTACGTAATTCAAATGGACAACACGATAGATCTGCTAAAAAGTCCAAGGTTGGGCATGTTGCAGTGAGGACAGTGGTCCCATGTATGTCCACATAACCGGTTTATTTCTCCCATACTATGTTCATGTCTTTCCCTAAAATCAGGCTTATTTTGAACTCTTTTCAAAAGTATCATTTTGCAACTAACTTGGATTGTTCATGTTCTTGGATGTTGGTTAATATTTGTCCTAAAAATTGGGTTTTATCGGAGTATTGTAAAAATGTATGTCCCCAAAACCAGTCTTTTTACGAGAGCAATTTGTACTGGTACGCTGAAAAATGGGTTGATGAAATCGTTTTTACAAGACATACATAGGGCCACCTAAAACACAGCACATGCCCACCCTTAAAAGTTTGTGCACTTGCATAGTATGCGTCAAAACCAGACAGCTAATAAATCTTCAGAATTTCGCAAATTGAAAGCTGTTGATACAAAATCAGTATTCCTGGAAAATGTCGCTATCTGAAAATTTCCACCAACGGGAATCTAGCTTTGATAATTATGAAAAGTGTTGTAATTCATGTTTTTTATATTTAAGTATCTGAAGAAATAAAAGTGACATTCTATAAAAACATTGCTGACGACACAACATTGTTTTTCTCGGTTTTTCTCATATGACCATGCTTCAAGGAAGATCTATAGATATCGTCGAGGCGCATATCACTCCTTGAAAATCTCGTTCACCTTTCAGAAAAATCCAATTGTTTTCAAGTAAAAACCTACGAATCCCTAGAAATCTAATAGTTTTAACAAAGCTCGTACGCCCCCTCGAAAGAGTGATATACCCTTCGATACGGAGATACAATATGAGGCAAGCCTTCATTTAAGTACAAGGTTTTAGCGCCACACTAACTGCGCGTTCCTTTGGCAATCAAAACAATCAAGATTTTTTCAAATTCAACCAGGATCTAAATGCTTTGAATTGAAACAAAACTAAAATCTTAAACAATACAATCATGATTCTTTTGATTGCCAAAGGAACTCAAGGTAAGTTCCATATTTTCGTATTTCATATATTTCATTCTTTTAAGGAGAGTTGCCCTTCAGCAGAAGCTGCTTTTCAAGAGTTGCCCTCCAAGTTGCTTTGTTAGTTAGCAGAAACAGTGAAAAAACATACCGTTTTCCCTAGAATGAGCGCCCTCCCTTGACTGGGCGCCCCTCAGGACTAATACCAATCTAGACTCGCATTTTGAAAGTTTACCGTAAAAGCGCTATTCAGTCCCCCTCTCTATTAAGCCCCCTCTCTAATAAGCCCCTCCCTTCTGAGTAAAAACTATAAATACACCCCCCTCTATATTAAGCCCCCCCCACTTATATTATATGCGAGAGGATACCGAAGATTTTCCGTTTACAAGATAAAACAAGTTTGGATGTTAATTTTAATACGGTTTGGCATTAAAACTGCGTTGAATTTGTGTATTTGACTCGTAAAAGTGTATGTTGACTCCGCCAAATATGAGGCAAAAGACCTAACAGCAATCGTTTATAGCCTTGTTATCTGACTTTGTGAATAAGCCCCCCTCTCTAATAAGCTCCCATCTCTATTAAGCTCCCCTCTGGAGTCTCCCGAATTAAATAAGCCCCCCGGGGGGCTTAATAGAGCTTTTACGGTATACTTGAGATAGAAGCAACAAATATCACAATCGTTTACTTTATACGCAGTGCTTTGTCACAAAATTAGAAACATTCCAAATATAAAATCTACCAATGGAAAACAGGCGTTACTAGCCGTTATTAGAGGAGAAGTCTGTCCCTTAGCGAATATGGATCTTGTAAACTATTTTGTATTATGCTGGTCTCCAATCGGATGGTTCGGGTACTTGACAAAATTGTGTGACAAAATCTTAAATACTTGGAGTTTTCTAAAGCCAATCTAAAGATTGTTTACAGTTTTATATGGCTATGGGAAGAGGTCTAAAGTAGATACATGCCCTTATCTCGATACACAAGATTTATTACGGCTGTCTTTGTGCAGTAGATTTCCCTGTTGATGTATTGTGTATCTTGGTACAGTCTTGTTGCTGATCTCTTCATAGCTGTTCGACTATCGTCGTCGGTATGCTCTTGATATTCGCCATGCATTCGGTTCTTCATACCTAAACAGAGGATAACTCAGAATTAAATTTCATTCTTCATGGCGGCGGAAGCAAATTTCACGTGGAACAATTTGAAGGAACCAGGACAAAATTTTGCTGTATTCACCAGGTGATTCAATAAAAAGTAGAACTTGTTGAAAAATCACCAAATTTGATTATGTTACCCATCTTCAAATGCTCTTTCTGTGTATTTGTTTCTGGGAACAAATAAATTTAATAGTTGGTCGTTATGTTATTCCTTTGGGATACAGACACCAAGATTAAGGCACGAAAACCCACATTTTGAGCATATAGTTTGTATCTTTAGCCAAAAAGCTAGTCTTGTGATTTCATATCAAAGTTCGACTCCTTCATAATATAAAACCTTTTCAAGAACATAAGTAACAAATTTCAATGATTGTGCGGGATAAAATTTAACTTGATTCCTTTCTTGTGATTTTGGAGTATGCGTAAAAACCAGGTAGCTTGTAGAAGTACAAATTATTATAGATTTTAGAACACCATATCATACATCTTCATATCAAATCACGATACACCAATTAGGAGTTGGCGACGCCATATTGCAAGTGGGGCAAACAATCAACATTTTCAATTGTGGCCTATAGGAAATCGCCGCGTATGATTCGGAAAGTTTGTGTTATTTAAAACTTTGAGATTTTGCAGGCAAAACTTTATAATTTTTAATTAATAATGGCTTATAGAACCTTTTTGTGTAATATTTTGGAGGATTTAGTGTATTTTTCAAGTTCAAATCGAAGAAAGTGTGGAGGGTACTGGGCCAATTCCATTGTTCTCCGACGGCCGCAGAGCGGAAAACTAACGAAAAACTCCTAGTGAGTACAGAGTACAGTTCTTACATTCACGTAATAAAACCTTGTTTATATGCAAGAAAACATAAAATTATATTGAAATTGACTACAAATGAGATGATTTGCGGTCATTTACCACTGAAATATAGGAATTTAAAACAGTTTGCCGCAGGCCGCAATGGAAAGTTTGCCCCACTTGCGACATGGCGTCGCGAACTCCGAAATGGTGTATGAAAGTACCACTTACCTGTTGTACAATGGTTCAATTCTTTCTTGTCTCTTTCTTTTGCTGAGCTTAGTTGGATCTGAAAACCTGAAGAATGTCGATGCAAATTCAACGAGCCATTTGCAGTCAATCGAAGTCACCTCTCGCATGTATTCTTTCGTTGTGAGGACTAACTCGTGATAAACGACCCATTCTGGTTGCCTGTTGAAGTAAATATGCAACATCACATAATGCTTTTGAAAAATGAAGTAGAGAAAAGCTGCATAAAATTATGGAGTCAGCAATAAAATGGAATACCCATAACAGTGATACAAAACGCTAAACAATATTCGTTAACTTCCACTGGCTACCACCAACTTATGAAAATTCCTGTCTCACCCAGATATTTTATTTTGAACTGAATAAGGGCGATTTACAGGGAAAATATTCGTAAAACTTGAAAATCAAAATCCGAACAAGAACACTATTAAAAATCGGCAAAATGTAGCCTAACTTTGCAAAAATTCCCTAAACCCTTAAATCTATATGATACAAGGATAGTATCAGGAATGAATCGAGATCAAACTCAGAGGATTACGAATAATATCCTACGCGTAGTCTAAGAGGCATAATAAGCCAAAAGAGTTTATTTGCAACATAAATATGAAGGAAGCTTCAACTTTGGACTGAATGTAATCACTAGAGAATTCTTACCGGTTAAATAATGAACTCGACGGATGAATATACACAACTTGATTATCTGTAACAGTTTTATATCCCTCTTGAGGATCCTTTTTAGCTGCATTTCTGAAGAAACCACTGCAAATTGCTTTCTGTATTCTTACAGTATTCTTGCCACAAGAGACGACATCGAGTTTGTGACTGAAAAAAGGGAAATCGTCAGTTCTTAGCAGGAAATTCTGTTGAATGTAAAAACACAGAACCCAACGAAATTGAGTATTTGTAAAGATCATTCAATAGCCATCCAATAAATCTATAAATAAGTTACTAGCTATTGAAAACACCCTGTGCTGTGTATGCTTTCATTGTAACAGCAAAACCACCCATTTTCTCGAGTCCAGATATACAACCTTCTGACGAAGTCTTGCAAATGATGTTATGTCGTTACGATGTTACAAAAACTTTCAAATGATGGAAATAAAATATTTTAAATATCCTGTCTAAATTTATAACACAAACTTCTTGAATAAGCTTTAATATATGAAAAGAACAATTATCGGAGTTGTATCAAAATAAACAATGTCGGCGGTCTCCAAATTACTGGGCTCGATATATTTCTCTCAACAAGGGAAAGAGGTGGTCGCCCTCCAATTTTGGCTATAACAAAGATCTTTTATTTGAACACAATGGTCATGAATAATGGTATTTGATAGAAAAAATAGCTTCACCCCCCCCCCAATATTTCCGCCACTGTCCCTCGTGAAAGGAAGAAGTACCTCTTAAATGGGTGCAAATTACCTTAAACAACAAAGAATGGGGGGAAAAGAATGCAAATTGGCAACGAATGCGATATCTTTCACCTTGAATTTCAGTCGTAATAGACATTACAAAAATTACCAAAACAAGACAGAAAACAACAAAGAATGGGCGGAAAAGAATGCAAATTGGCAACGAATGCGATATCTTTCACCTTGAATTTCAGTCGTAATAACCATGCCAAAAATTAATAAAACAAGACAGAAAATATAAATTTACATAACCTCATCAGAACAAGGTAGAAAATTTAAATTACATACCGGTCCATAAGCCCTAACATCTGCTTTCGAATATCTTGAGATCTTTTCATTGATCTTGCCTGAATGAAATTTTCAAAACACCAAGCATTTGAGAATTTGCTATTTTTCCATGCATTGTAAACAGCGAGCAAAGTTAGGTGGTCGCCTTCTACTTGATGGAATTTTGCCTTGCGTTGATCAGCCACCGCTTGTTTGTCCTGTCAAGATATTTTGAATCAAGTTAAAGTGGTTTACAAAAAATCAGTTGATGCAATTACACATCCTCTTATTGTGTGTACTTTCTATGACGTTTAGTTTAACCTATTTCGTGCTGATCCTATGGACTTTGTCAAAAGTATTTTCAAAATAACTTTTAGTTGCTGAAAATTAGAATCGCAAATCAATCGTTCAATATTGTAAACTTTAGCTACATCAGGCATTTTACAGAAGCAAAACATACATAGTCGCATAGTCATATAGCTATCTTTAAAATAAATCAGTTCTGGCAGGCAAGATTTAAATAACATGGATATAATTGTTTGACAAAAGAAACTGGCGGGTAGTAGCCAAATCTTAGCAAAAATCTTCACTTGATATGTTTGAATCTTTCCAAATAGATACTAAAAATCCAGTGCCGCGACGATAAAAATTAAACTTCTCCCCAAATGACTTTCACCATTCATGCCAATTTTATACGGATCGAATTGGTATTCAAAACTGTAAGTTGTGTGCCTATTCGAAAAGAAAGCTGGACTAGTGTGGCACATTTTATTGCTATCCGACGTATGCACTAGAATCAGCACCTGAAGAAAAATAACGTCGGTACGTCAGTTCTGGTTCCAGGCCTCCAAGCTATCTATGGTCCGAAAACAGTTCAAATAATCTCAAAGATTTGAATCAGAATGAAAAGCGGAGAAGACGTTACCACTAACCTTAGGCCGGTAGAAGACATTTTGCACAGACAACATTGATACGATGGTCAGAACTTCATCACTGCAACCAAGATGCACAGACTGTATAAGCATCTTTGATAGTTGTGGTTCTAAAGGAAACTCAGCCATTCGCCGTCCTAAACGCGTTAGCAACCCTTCGTCATCTAAAGCACTGAGTGAATGAAGCTGTTCCATTGCTGTTATCATGGTCTATGGTAAGAAGATGTTCAAGTTATTAACCTTCATTTAAAAGAGACTTCAACACAAAGCCTTGATTCGTTCAGACAGCATGATGTCACAAAAGCACTGAAAACACGACGCCGTCTTGTGTTGGGGTAAATTTTACAGCAATTTCAATAGCTTTCTATGCAAAATTTGCTAAACATCGCTCTTATATCCTCTCTTGCAATGCTGACAAGAGAAAAGACAGGTAGTAACTGTCAATCAGACCTAATCGAATAAAATAATTGCACGAACAAGATGACTTAACCACAACGCAGAAATTTAGTCCAAGAAAGCTGCAAAAAAACTTGCATTTTATAACTTTGGGAGCAAACCTTTTTACTTAAATGGCTCAAGAACTATTAGAGAAGAGATCAGGGTAACTAAGAACAAGAGTATTGGTAGAATATTACCTCCATAGGTGGCGGATCCATGAAATCAAAAGCCAACAAGTCATTGATGCCCATTGCCTTCAAAGACAGAATTGTGCTTGCTAAGTTTGTTCTTTGGATTTCTGGTACATTGGTTGATAACATCTCATCACGGTACGCTCTTTCTGTGTACAATCTAAAGAAAAACACCGAGAGATTGATGATTCATTATTGCGTTGATAAAGAGAACCGTTTGTGAAATATTTCATCTGATACTGAAAATTATCAGCGAAGACCTGAAAGAGACATTCCACCATACCATACTTCCTATATTAATTTAAAATCGTTTTCGATTTTATTGTTCTGCGGAACTTTACATAAACAATAGACAATCTTGCTATTCTGCAAAAGAGTCTGAATAGAGCAATATTTTTATACATTTTTATACGAAAGGTTCGATTGAGCAGTGTTGGAGCTTCAGTAACTGTTATGCACATTCGAAAATTTGTCAGATCTGAACAAAGTGCATAAAAATATCGCGCGATCCAGACTCTTCTGTAAAGTAGCTAAAAATCTATTGCGGTAATTTTAAAAATAATGATACAGTAGAATATCTAACTTTTTTCACATTCAATCGAAAGAAAAGTGTAACAACAAGCATTTCAATAATTTTCTTCTAATATCTGAAGTCTGTATGCTTGCAAAATTACCTGTAGCATTTTCCAGGTCCTGTTCTTCCTGCTCTACCAGCTCTTTGTTTTGCTTGTGCCTGTAAAATTTTGAGAAGCAATGACATAATTATGTATGAACAGGATGCGTTCTGGAAAGCAGAGAGTAAAGATTTACCCAATAAAAATAGTTGAAAACATCCGGACACTTTCGGGAGTTCAGGAGACTTTTCCAACAAAAACCTCATTTGTGTTTTTTGTTCTCTTGTTCTCTTCAAAAGCTGAAACTATTTGCATTTTTGTTAGGGGATTTCTATTTATAGACCTGCGAAGTTCACGCAGCACTATCCAAGTGATTTATTCAAGGGAAGGCTAATTATTAAATAGTAGAGGATCATTTCGAAATGTAATGAGCAAGGAGACGAGACAAGAATAAGGTTAAGAATAATACCCCATTCCCACTGACAGCGTGAAGCCAGCTTTATCTGGTTTAGTTTAAACTGGCTTAAATTGAGAGTGTAAATGGAGAATGAGGAAAAGACATCGTGTAAGGTTTGTGGAACAACACAAGGCAGATAAATCTAACGAATAAAAAATGAAAACAAGTAAAACAAAGTCACTCACCTGTGAAATAGGTGTCACAACAAGCTGATCGATTCCATTCTTCGAATTATATACTTTTTGCTTAACAAACCCTGGATCAACGACATAATAAATACCATCGATGGTTAACGATGTTTCAGCGATATTTGTAGCGATCACAACCTAAAGTTCAAAAGTAAACCTTTGTATTTAAATGCATTCGAAATCAATATATTCAAAAATTCAAATGTCTATAGTTAGGGTATTTACACTTTAATCCCCAACAAGTAAGATTCTAGCATTTACTGAGGGTGACTGTAAATATTATTTGAAAAACAAATATTGCAAATTTTTAGTATCCTGCCTCCTGCCTGCCTGTTCTAAAATACCTCAGTTGTTCATTACCGGGGCCGACAAGACAACTACTGGCAACTCATCCCAAGGAATTCTGAGCTTCTCCCGAGGAGAAAAGCAGAAAAGCAAACAGAACTTGAAGGATAAGTTGTGATATCATTCAAAAGGCAGCCACTGTGATCAAACCGACAACCTGCACGCTGCACAGGAGGGAGCAGTTGCCATCAATCTACCTACTTGCTACAAACTGTTCCAAAAAGATATTTGTTGTAAAATCCTGGAGATGAATAACAAGATCTTGCAATTCCTTCAAATCAAACTTCATCAAATGGGAGGGGGTGATTTTGACAAAATAACTAATGCTCTATAAAGCATTGCTGGAAGACTTTCAAGCTGGAAGAAAACAAATATAAAAAGTGTGATCTCACCTTTCTACTGCCAGGAGGTGCCGGATCAAAAATCCTGGTTTGCATTTCGCTCGGAAGGGCACTATAAACAGGCAGGATAACCAGCTCAGGAACTTCCGGTCCAAGAGATTTCAGCCTTTCATATAAAATTTCACACGATGTGTCGATTTCTTCTTGACCTGGAAAATTTCAAAGAGGCAAGTTTTTTAATATATGAAGATATACCGCAATATAGAAAATACATTACATTACATTACATTACATCACATCACATCACATCACATCACATCACATCACATCACATCACATCACATCACATCACATCACATCACATCACATCACATCACATCACATCACATCACATCACATCACATCACATCACATCACNTCATTTAAAAGAGACTTCAACACAAAGCCTTGATTCGTTCAGACAGCATGATGTCACAAAAGCACTGAAAACACGACGCCGTCTTGTGTTGGGGTAAATTTTACAGCAATTTCAATAGCTTTCTATGCAAAATTTGCTAAACATCGCTCTTATATCCTCTCTTGCAATGCTGACAAGAGAAAAGACAGGTAGTAACTGTCAATCAGACCTAATCGAATAAAATAATTGCACGAACAAGATGACTTAACCACAACGCAGAAATTTAGTCCAAGAAAGCTGCAAAAAAACTTGCATTTTATAACTTTGGGAGCAAACCTTTTTCCTTAAATGGCTCAAGAACTATTAGAGAAGAGATCAGGGTAACCAAGAACAAGAGTATTGGTAGAATATTACCTCCATAGGTGGCGGATCCATGAAATCAAAAGCCAACAAGTCATTGATGCCCATTGCCTTCAAAGACAGAATTGTGCTTGCTAAGTTTGTTCTTTGGATTTCTGGTACATTGGTTGATAACATCTCATCACGGTAGGCTCTTTCAGTGTACAATCTAAAGAAAAACACCGAGAGATTGATGATTCATTATTGCGTTGATAAAGAGAACCGTTTGTGAAATATTTCATCTGATACTGAAAATTATCAGCGAAGACCTGAAAGAGACATACCACCATACCATACTTCCTATATTAATTTAAAATCGTTGTCGATTTAATTGTTCTGCGGAACTTTACATAAAAAATAGACAATCTTGCTATTCTGCAAAAGAGTCTGAATAGAGCAATATTTTTATACGAAAGGTTCGATTGAGCAGGGTTGGAGATTTAGCAATTGTTATGCACATTCGAAAATTTGTCAGATCTGAACAAAGTGTATAAAAATATCGCGCGATTCAGACTCTTCTGTAGAGTAGCTAAAAATCTATTGCGGTAATTCTAAAAATAATGACGATGTCAAAAATGCTCACAGCAGAATTACAGAAGAATTTCTGACGTTTTTCAAATCATTCAATCGAAATAAAAGTGTAACAACAAGCATTTCAATAATTTTCTTCTAATATCTGAAGTCTGTATGCTTGCAAAATTACCTGTAGCATTTTCCAGGTCCTGTTCTTCCTGCTCTACCAGCTCTTTGTTTTGCTTGTGCCTGTAAAATTTTGAGAAGCAATGACATAATTATGTATGAACAGGATGAGCCAATAAAAATAGTTGAAAACTTCCAGACACTTTCGGGGGTTCAGGAGACTTTCCAACAAAAAACCTCATTTGTGTTTTTTGTTCTCTTGTTCTCTTCAAAAGCTGAAATTATTTGCATTTTTGTTAGGGGATTTCTATTTATATACCTGCGAAGTTCACGCAGCACTATCCAAGTGATTTATTCAAGGGAAGGCTAATTATTAAATAGCAGAGGATCATTTCGAAAAGTAATGAGCAAGGAGACGAGACAAGAATAAGGTTAAGAATAATACCCCATTCCCACTGACACCGTGAAACCAGCTTTATCGAAACCAGGTTAAATTTCAACCAATCAAATGAATCTAATTTGTTGGATTGACCAATAAGAACGCAACCTTTGATACCCTGGTTTAGTTTAAACTGGCTTGAATTGAGAGTGTAAATGGGGAATAAGGAAAAGACATCGTGTAAGGTTTGTAGAGCAACACAAGGCAGATAAATCTAACGAATAAAAATTGAAGACAAGTAAAATAAAGTCACTCACCTGTGAAATAGGTGTCACAACAAGCTGATCGATTCCATTCTTCGAATTATATACTTTTTGCTTAACAAACCCTGGATCAACGACATAATAAATACCATCGATGGTTAACGATGTTTCAGCGATATTTGTAGCGATCACAACCTAAAGTTCAAAAGTAAACCTTTGTATTTAAATGCATTCGAAATCAATATATTCAAAAATTCAAATGTCTACGGGTATTTACACTTTAATCCCCAACAAGTAAGATTCTAGCATTTACTGAGGGTGACTGTAAATATTATTTGAAAAACAAATATTGCAAATTTTTAGTATCCTGCCTCCTGCCTGCCTGTTCTAAAATACCTCAGTTGTTCATTACCGGGGCCGACAAGACAACTACTGGCAACTCATCCCAAGGAATTCCGAGCTTCTCCCGAGGAGAAAAACAGGAAAGCAAACAGAACGTGAAGGATAAGTTGTGATATTCCTTCTCAAGGCAGCCACTGTGATCAAACCGACAAACTGCACGCTGCACAGGAGGGAGAAGTTACCACTAATCTACCTACTTGCTACAAACTGTTCCAAAAAGCTAATTGTTGTAAAATCCTGGAGATGAATAAAAAGATCTTGCAATTCCTTCAAATCAAACTTCATCAAATGGGAGGGGGTGATTTAGACAAAATAACTTATGCTCTATAAAGCATTGCTGGAAGACTTTCAAGCTGGAAGAAAACAATTATAAAAAGTGTGATCTCACCTTTCTACTGCCAGGAGGTGCCGGATCAAAAATCCTGGTTTGCATTTCGCTCGGAAGGGCACTATAAACAGGCAGGATAACCAGCTCAGGAACTTCCGGTCCAAGAGATTTCAGCCTTTCATATAAAATTTCACACGATGTGTCGATTTCTTCTTGACCTGGAAAATGTCAAAGAGGCAAGTTTTTTAATATGTGAAGATAAACCGCAATATAGACAATTACATTGAAAGAACCATTATATCAAAGACGATTAATTGCATCAGACAAATTATAGTGAAAATGTTTTTGGACGGGTTTTCTGATATTTCGGAGTAACACAATCGAGCAAGGTTGTAGAGGGGACCGTTAAATTTATAATGTCCCTAATATCTCAAGATAATACATGGAAACAAGAAAGCAAAAACTGAAAAAGGATCGATTTCCTACACGACAGAACTAGTTTTTCCACTTCAAGCGAACTTGCAACTCTATGGAGGGCCTTTAGGGCCCTACTTGATCTCATATTTCTTACTTTTTCTCAGGTAGAAATCTAAACTTGAAGCAAATGGAAACATTGGACGGGAAAAACATTCGGACACAGTCTTCATTCGGTCAAAATATCTTTCAGAAAGGGATTTTTTTGAAATTTTGCTAAACCAAATATTTTCGTTCTCCAGACATGTGTCATCTGTGAATGCGTGCAATTAGTAACTTCTTGTAATAGATCTGAAATCTTTCACCACGAAATTTTTCAGTTACGGTTGAGTTGAATATTTTGACTTCAGTTCAGTTTATATTATAAATCCCACTATATACAGTTCAAAAATAGTTACTATACAAAACAAAAAACTAGACTACAAGGATATAAGGCCATATTACAGAAAATTAATACATTTATATAGGAAATTGATAGAATATACAAACACTAACAAAGGAAAAACATGAATTGCATGCAGGGAATTACTTTAATGAGGAGCCCCCTCGATAGGTAAACTAATCGAAGAGGGAGCCCCCTATCCTAAAATGTTTTTGACTCATCCGATATAAATAAAAAAGTGGACATATGAATAAAATTGATTTAATTTACCTGTCAAAAAGACGAGAATATCCCCAGGAGGTTCAGTCAGATGAATCTGCATCACTGTAATGAGCGCAGCATCCAGGTAATCAGTTTCAACTTCTTTTGTATAAAGAACTTCGACGGGAAACGTTCTTCCAGGGATTGTAAATATCGGAGCCTCAAAGAAATAAGTAGAGAATTTGACAGCATCTAGGGTTGCTGAAGTGACGATTAATTTCAAATCTTTTCTTCTTAGTACAGCCTTTTTCATTAGTCCAAACAAAACATCAGTGTGTACAGTTCTCTCGTGAGCTTCATCCAACATAATTGTAGCATATTGTGTTAGATCAGGATCCAGCAGACATTCTCGCAACAACATACCTTCTGTCATGTACTTAATTTTCGTCTCTGTGCTGGTACAGTCTTCGAATCGAATGGTGTATCCTACTTCTTGCCCAAGCCGACATCCAAATTCTTCAGACACGCGTTTTGCAACCGACATAGCTGCGACACGACGTGGTTGTGTGCAGCCGATTTTGCCCATTGCTGTGAAACCCTCTTCTGCCATGTATTGTGTCATCTGAGTCGTCTTGCCAGATCCAGTCTCTCCGATAACGATCAGTATCTGGTTTTCTGATATGGCCTGAATGATAAAAACGCATCCCGTGAAAACTCACCTGTCAGCTCATTTCGAACATAATGGGCAACATTAGACTTATTACACGAGTCCGTGTTTTCGCTCCATTCTCTCTTAACGACACCCCATAATACAGATGATTATAACAATAAATAAAAATTCAATTCAATGGAGCAAAACTTAGACTCATATCATCAGTAGAGGGCAAAGTCACAGTTCGAAAGGGAGATATTTTTANCATACCTTCTGTCATGTACTTAATTTTCGTCTCTGTGCTGGTACAGTCTTCGAATCGAATGGTGTATCCTACTTCTTGCCCAAGCCGACATCCAAATTCTTCAGACACGCGTTTTGCAACCGACATAGCTGCGACACGACGTGGTTGTGTGCAGCCGATTTTGCCCATTGCTGTGAAACCCTCTTCTGCCATGTATTGTGTCATCTGAGTCGTCTTGCCAGATCCAGTCTCTCCGATAACGATCAGTATCTGGTTTTCTGATATGGCCTGAATGATAAAAACGCATCCCGTGAAAACTCACCTGTCAGCTCATTTCGAACATAATGGGCAACATTAGACTTATTACACGAGTCCGTGTTTTCGCTCCATTCTCTCTTAACGACACCCCATAATACAGATGATTATAACAATAAATAAAAATTCAATTCAATGGAGCAAAACTTAGACTCATATCATCAGTAGAGGGCAAAGTCACAGTTCGAAAGGGAGATATTTTTAACAACAAAACATCTTTTAGAAAAGCTTATCTTATCACTCAACGAATTTAAGACCTTGATCTCCATAGAGTCGCAATACAGTATCAGCAGTCACGTGACCCATTTGACGAAGCATGAAAACACGGAGAAAAATGCAGCGGTCATGTATAAAAAATGATTAAGGCCTCTTTGAACACATGTGTGTATCATTTGCCACAAAAAATATTTACAAGTTTTACAATATAAAAATAGATACAATACAACAAATATATAAGGTTAGAAATATAAAAAACACCCTTAACGATAAAGGCAAGGATAGCATTAAAAGGCCAAGATGACCTTACTTCCATAAAGGGTCCCCTTAGAGGTGCATAACATTGTTTTTCTATCCCCTTAGAGGTGCCTGTATAACGGAAAATGTAGGAAAAAGAACATATCAATCTTGACGTGTTTTTTGGATAAAAAGCGTAGTTTGTAAGACCAAAGCAAGATTGGGAGAGATGATGCAAGGTCTTAGTAGAAGACATATATGACATCTTCCTCTTGTTGTATATTCTCAAACCCTGGAGGCAAGATCCACGATCTTCTTGACTATATGGAAACAGTCTTAAACAGTTAACTCAATTGAATAATGCCTATGATAAATGCTTTTAAAGAACCAGAACGTTTTCCTTATAGCTATCATCATCAACATTCTTATCAGCATTACTATTACATTAACCTCCAAAAACAGAACGGTAGTCAGAAAATTTACCATCCAAAGTTTTTGTCATACAAGATTTTTACTAGGCTTTGTCGCCATTGTTGTTGGAAAAGGTTTGGAATGGCAGGAATAAGAAAAGGCAATCACTGCCACCTACAGCCAAAAAAGACCGTTTCTGGACCTCGATGGAGAATGAATGCGTACTTACATGTACGGTAAGAAAATGTTCATTTAGAGATTAGAATTATGCTTTTTAAATTTTTGTTGACGGCAAAGAGAAAACTTGCCGACATATCTATTTGATACACTGCTTCCATACAATAAAAACCTTTACAAGGTCCTGCAAAAAATATAAGAGCTCAGGAATACTGTGCTTTTTTGCAAAATCCCTACGGTGAGATGATTTTTGTCATGCAACAATGAATTTCCTAAAAGATGTTCCAAAATTTGTCCGAACTTTCGAAATTTTAGTCTGAAGTAAATCTTCACAAAATAATCGGCCGAGACTTTTGCGTCTTAATTGATTTAGTTTTAAGTATTACTATCATTATCATAAAAGTTACCTTGACAAGCTGATCCCTGAGTTTATAAATCGGCAATCCTTGTCTTTGCTCTAAAATACTCAGATTAGTTTTCCTTCCATAAGATCCTTTAGCACCACCAAATGTCGCCTTTTTCCACTCCGGTACGTCTTGCGTCGACATACCAACACCACGTAGATCTTGTGCAAAATATGGTTTCCTTTGCTCGCCTTCAACAGCTGTGAAACAATAAAAAGCAAAAACTGTATCTACACTTGAAAAAGAAAGACGTCTTTAAAAGTTAATCACGCCCTTAATTTTAAGACCGTCTAGGGCAAATCGGTCAAAATTCGACGATAACACTAAATTTAACTGACCCTGAAAATCACATTCGTCCGATCTGTGACGATGCTAAAGTTTTAAGTTGACCTAATTGTTTAAGCATTATTATTATTATTATTACTATTATTATTATTATTATTATTATTATTATTATTATTATTATTATTATTATTAATTCTGCCATTACACTTAGGAGTCTGGGTCTACTTGGGCGGGGCACTCCAATCTTTGACTTTGTGTTGTTTACACATGGTGGTAGGGTGGAATCCCCTATCTTGCCATCCGGGATTTAGCAGTGGCTGAAATAGTTTTTAGCCGTTTTGCAAATCCTTGGAGGGTCATTGAATGGATGTTTTTCTCAGTAGTTCTGGGCTCCAATGAGATGAGAGTAGAGCTTCCAGTCCCAAGGGTATCGATTGGAAAGGGAAAAGGAAGGGAAAGGGGGAATTAAACTTTGAAAGGATTTCTATTTTTCGGAACGGGTTCNAGCTTCTCAGTGTCCTAAAACTACCTTCGGATGCTAGGTAGCAATATAAAAAAAAACCTTTAGTGGCGACGCAAGAAATTAGATTCGTCTTGTCTTCCATGGGACCAATTCTTTTAGTCAAGTTGAATTTTTTAACCACGTCCAAGTGATTTTTACATGCTCATTAAAAATTACAACAACGACTATGCACAACGATACGACAGGGTGAATGGAATTACATAACGACCCTGTGGCCATTTAAAATTAACTTGAAATCTGTCTCAAAATAGATGTTAGGTGAACCAGTCCGGGAATTTGACGAATGCCGAGTTATGTATGAGTTATGCAGAGTTATTTAGGGTGTGTTTGATTGGTACCAATTCTGAAAACGGTAGACTTGGTAGACTCGGAATTTGTGTTTGATTGGCTCCGAAATTCTTAAAACGGTAGGTTTGGCAGGTTTGGAAGGCCCAGAGGTGGAAATAGTATCGGAACCTGGGAACGTAGTTCCCAGAAATTTTTTGGAGTGTAAATATTCACAGAAATTTTTCAAGAAAATTTTAATCTTTGATAGACATCTCTAAATTTGAAATGACACTTTGAACTCTAAAGATAAAATAAAATAAAAATTAGTTTCACACAAAAAATTCTTCCAGCTTCCCTGTTCTACCAAGGTAATAGATCTGTAAGTTGACTTTAATAAATGGCTTTTATGACATGCCCAGAAAATTTCATTTGATTGGAAGACCCTGTTTTTATGTCAAGCAATCCTCAGAAAAATGATATTGGCAGTAGGCGAAATTTGATTTACATAGAGAATTTTTTATGTGGGTGCTGGAACTTACATTCCACAAATTATTTCTGGCCATAAAGATAAGGATTTCTATTTGCATCAAGATGTTATTGTTTTGTTCACCATTTCAAGATATATGAATATGCTTATGCGCATGCTTTCTTCAATAAATGCACATAGTTGCCATGATTTATGCCTTCACTTTGGTAAAGTTGTTAAGTTAAATACTTCATTGTCCTTTTGCATGTGCATGAGAATACATTATGCCTACAGAGTTTATTGACATTATTCATCATTTTCCTAGAAAAATTATGGCTAATATGAATTTTTATCCTGTCCATTTTCAAAGTCATAGAAGTTTTCTGTGCCTGGGAACAAAATTCAAATTTGCCTGCTTGAAGAAAACAGAATGTCTCTGAGCTATTGTATCAAAAAATGCCTGGGCAGTGTGTGGCTGTGTGCCAACTAGATGATACAGCTTGAGTTGCTCAGTTTCATAAAGCAACCTCTTGTATCAGCGGATCAGCTTCCTATGACCTGTCTAAAATGGTGTCACACCAGAACAAGGCTTGATGTCCAAGACTTCATGAAACTTACAAGCCTGAAGTTCCTATTTATTGAATTGATGATGAGGATATTGAACTTTTGACTCGATATCTTAATGCTTATTGATTGAATGACTGGTAGCTGATGAAATGATGTCATGTAACATAAACATGGTGTTTTTCAGCAACCTCGTGATCATCAATCAGAGCAGTGTTTGTTTTGATCTCAGTGTTTGTTTTGATCTCGATGAAAGATATACTACCTCAATTCATTGGATTAAAGAGGAAGAACGTTCTTTTTAGATTCTTTGAAGCGGCTGCAAGGTAGCTCCTCAGGAAACATCGGCCTTCTAAAATACTTGATTTGGTTTCAAGATTTCATGACCGCCATTTTGAAACTGAAAACGAGACTTTTGGCGCATTTTTCACTATTGAAATTGAGGCTGATGTGCAACAGACGAGTACACGTTTGTTTTGTTATAAGAAACTTGGATCAGGCCATAGTACTAAAAGTTTCTTAATTTTGATCTTATTATTTAAAATTAATTTGATGTAGTTTCCAAAACTGCTGCAGATATGTTTCTTGGCATGTAAAATATCAGGTGGGAAGAAAAAGTGTTCTATTACGTTCAAAACATAAAATCGTTAGTTAGGGTTGAACGACACATTTGTCATAATATCTTTGAATTTTGCTTTTGAAAGTTTCTTAGCTCTTTCCGAACTTAGTACTAGAGTTGCTTAAATTTTCGGCCATCTAAGTACTAGTTTCTTATAAACCAGTTTATTATATAAAAAAAACGTGGCGTCTGATTTAAGTTTTTGAACATGTATTACCACAGTGTATGATATAACACAAATATTTTGGTATTATCCTTGCGAAATTTTGCAGAAATTTTTCACCCATAAAACTAGGTTCCCAGAAAGGAAAATATTTTTTCCACCTCTGGGAAGGCCTTCTGAACCTTCTGCTCCAAAAGGCAGAAGGTTTGGCAGACTTCGGAGAAATTCTCGCTTTCATTAGCAAACCCTAGTGGTGAACCCGAAACCTACCGTCTCAAGATTTTTGTGTTTGATTGGGAAATATATTTCAGTCTCTGCGAAGTCTACAGTTTTCAGAATCTGGTAGGTTTGGAATTGCCAATCAAACACACCCTTACATTTATCAGTGAGAAAAATTAAAGACGTCACTGTTTTAAAGATGGTCTGATTTACCGTTTGTTTGTTGACGGTTCGTTCGGCTTGAAGATTTACTTTACAACTTAATAGACTTAGCTCTGGCAGGCTTATGTCACCGTAGGGTTACTCTAATGAAAGACGACCGATAAGTTCAACTGAGANTTAACTTTTTCCAACGTTTCCAACGTTTAAAGACCAACTATTTCTCTATCATTCAAGGGATCCGTGTCGGGCGGGCGGCAGATCGGCCGTTTATCAAACAGCCTCAGTTCTTCCTTGTCCAGCAATCAGGCTTTTCGTCTATTTTACTTTTCTTTCATCTGTAACTTTTCTTTTGTATTTAATTCCTTAGTAAATTGTAAGTGTCACTCATTGTGGGAACTCGCTGACTACGTGTCCTTTCCTGCAATGAGTGGCACAGTAGTTGTATTCTGTTCTATGTATTAGTGTTTGTTGTTTTAATTGATATATAAAAAAAAAACAAAAACAAAAAATTAACTTGAAATCTGTCTCAAAATAGATGTTAGGTAAACCAGTCCGGGAATTTGACGAATGCTGAGTTATGCATGAGTTATGCAGAGTGATTTACATTTATCAGTGAGAAAAATTAAAGACGTCACTGTTTTAAAGATGGTCTGATTTACCGTTTGTTTGTTGACGGTTCGTTCGGCTTGAAGATATACTTTACAACTTAATAGACTTAGCTCTGGCAGGCTTATGTCACCATAGGGTTACTCTAATGAAAGACGACCGATAAGTTCAACTAAGAGGCATAGTGTAGTTTTAGTTGTAGCTAAATGGAAATTAATTGTTATTAACTCTTAAATATTTAGCTCCTACGACTGCATTCTCCAACGATACCTAATCTACCCATTCTATTACACGACTTAGGGCCTGATTACATGGGGAGGGCAGGCCCGGTTAAGCAGGCTGGCTCGCCTAACAGGACTGAAGTGGTCTGAACGATTACATGGAGAATTCCAGCCCAAGCTGTAAAATATGCAGGATGATTTGGCGCCATAATCTTATAATCTTTTCATAAGGCACATGCGTTGCAGATTTCTCAGCCCGCTTTGCCGGGCCAGCCCGGTCTTGGATCGATTACATGAAAAGAATGTGTAACTTCCAGCCTGTTTTGCTGGGCTAGCCCAGTAGGCAGCAGACGATCTCGGCTAACCAGGCTAGCCCGCTCCATGTAATTGGCCCCTTAAATGTCGCTGAAATCAAAATACTTGCATACTGTGTGCATACCTTCCGGTACCGGATCAACCCATAACTTGCCAATATCTTTAGGAATAGTGTCTTCTTGTGCCTCGCGTGTTTGCTGTTTAACTTCTCTTCGTTCCTTTGAAAGTGCATTCTGCGTCAAAGCAGCCCGTTGTAACGTTCCATCTGGGTTCTAAACGATAAATAAAGCATTCTATTCTCTGTTTCATTTCAGCTTATCTCATTTCATCCATCTACCCTACACATGTGCTCCCCAAGGTATCGTCCCTGTAGTGTTGTATAGTTGTATAGTAATTAGAAAGTATAGTAGGATGTAACATGTATTGTACATTTTTATATGAATATAAAAACAACCCTACACACAATCAGTACAAATAAGAACACAATAGAATTGAATAAAACATAATACAAAACAGTTAAAAACAGCTACCAAAGCAGCTACATGAGTGTGTCAAGGCTCGACTGAATAGAAAGGGATGAGGAACCTAAAAAGGGATAAACTAGCCGACAAAGAACCCCCTAGAATGTACAGAGAAGTGGAAACAAGCTGGGTAGTTTGAGAGGACAAAAACGAATTATTGCAAAAAGTCTAGAAATTAATACACTCCTTACCACAGCAAGGAGATAAGATTGATTGTTCACCACCTCGACGTTGAAGTTCAGGTCGTATTATTTTTTCGTGAGAATTAAACGAGACAAACCCTGGCACAAAATTAAAAATATTTTCGACACATGTCAGCTTTATAATCTCAAACATATTTCTTAAACAAGTATTAAAATTATATCAACTGTAAAAACGACAATCATAGTAGAAACATAAGATCGAGGAAACAACGCGGATATTAAATTTCCAGCGCATTAGAAAGATTTATGACAATGTATTGTCAAGACGTATCCAGATTTTGCCGTTAGATTTTTCTCATTAGAAATTTACAAACGACTTTTCCAAACCATTTTGTGCCTTCAGGGTGTGAAACCTCTTTATAACTTACCTTGACGATTTTGATTGGACTGACATCAATACTTAGTTTTGTTTGACCTTGTAGAAAAGCTGGTTCTTCTTCCCTTAACTCGATTTCAATATCTTCATCTGCAAGAAAAATTACGAGATTACAAAGTGCGTTTTTGATTGATGATTCCAAACTTTCTGACTTCCAAAAAAAGCAGACTCAGCAGAAATTGTCATCATGATAGCAGAAAAATATGCAATTCTGAGAAGTTGCAGAATTTTGTCAAGTAGATACTGAAATGAGAATCTCTGAATTTAAGAAAATTCAGCCGACAATCTGCTTTGGGGAGCGGCATTCTGAACATGTTAAATTAAATCTACTGTTTTCAACATTTGTGCCCAATCAATTCCAAATCTGCCAATTCTACTAAAAACGGCATTGAACATCAAAAAAAGACGCCCTGAGAATATTTTCTAAAATAGTTGATTGACTGATAGACTGACGGATTAATCAACAGATTGGTTTTGTTAATCGATTAATCGATTAATCGATTAATCGATTAATTGCTGATTGATTCATTCATTGAAAAAATTTGGTCAAATGCGCTTTATGGATCATGCAGTAAGATTCAAATTAAAAGGCACTTTATATGAGAAATTTCAGTGCTGAGTTTCAACTCGGTTGACCATATAAGCCTTCCTTGCATTTACATGAAGGAGGGCGAGTTGCAACTCAACATGGGCTGAACTCAACTCGCCTACTCCGCCCGTGCTGAAATTTCAGCACGGGTTGAGATTACTGAAAATATCCATGTAAACAGAAATAATTTCAGCTCGGCACGTGTTAAAATCAAAGAATAGAATGTGAACAAAGGAGATCGAATGTATTTCCACAATCACTCAACTTTTTGAATGAGGCTCGCATTCCTGTTTCTATTGTTTGCGACCGCAATCATACTATGTGACCTAATCCCACCCAATGTTGAGTTTTCATATGAAGCCAAAGCAAAAGCTATGCAATCAAAACTCAGCCCGTGTTGAACTCAGCACGGGCTGAAATTTCTCATGTAAAGGCCTTTGAGACTATCAATGAAAGTTCACTTTTTGAAGAAAGCCTCCTGCAGCACAAAAGGCAATATAACCATACCCGAATCGTCATCCTTTGGTAAAATTCCGCTCTCTTCATCAAAGTCAGGATATTCTGAGATGTCTAGCACTCCAGCAGCAATAAGCTGAAAGGAGAAAAGGAGAGTCAAACAGGATAGAATGATCAATACTTTGTCTTTAATAAGACAAACCCAAAAAATAGTGCGAATTCACACTCCACCCAAATTTAACCTGGTTTTGACTCACCAATGCGCCAGTTTTTGACTCGCCTAGAAGCTTAAAGAGACACAATTGCGCATTTTTTGTGTCCGAAGTTCTCAATAAGACTCCTCCTGCATAAAGTAGAGACTTTGTACATTCTGAAAATGTATTTGCTTTTTTCGTACGACTTCTAGAAGTATTGGAAAACAGTAAAAGGAACGGGAAAATGAAGTTTTTGTACCTACAATTTTTTACGGCACGTGCGCATAGACAATAGAAGGACAATAGAATAATTCTCACGTTGAGAGTTTCTTTTCTTAAATCTCGGTCAATTAATTTTTCGGTGATTGTGTCTCTATAATCTAAAGTTTTTTGTAAAAAGTATGAATTTTCCAGTGTAAACAAAATAAATAAAGAGTGAAAGCTCTCTACCCCTAGATCCTAAACCCCGGGGGGGTCACTTCCATAAATACTGGTACGGGGTGTGCCATTTTTTGGGGTGCCTTTTTTCAGGCAGGAAATAGATTTTAGGGTGTCATTTTTAATAAGTTTATAAGAAACTATAAATTTTGGGGTATCAATTTTGGTATGACCATAAATTTTAGGGTTTCATGTTCAAAAATAATTTTTGGGGGTAGACTTTGGGATTTTTGACCCATAATATTAAATTTTAGGGTATGCATTTTGCATATCCTGTAAATTTTGGGGTATGGTTTTTGGAAAATCTTCAAATTTTAGGGTGTGATTTCACATGTCAAAATGGCACACCCCCGTCATCTCCCTATTGAAGTTACCCCCCCGGGTCCTAAACCTAAAAAATTTGAGTTCGAAAATTCTTTCTTGAAATTCAAATTTTACTTATACATCATGCAAGGTCGATTGACAGTTTGATCCGAATTGATTCCATCACACAAACAAGCAAATACCAGTCTTGAATATCTAGCAATGGTAAAGCCTAGGATCTGATCTCGTGTGAGATCTTAGTCTATCGTCAATAGCATACCTGTTTAATTTCCCATCGCTCAGGTGACGAGACTCGATTAAATTTCTTTTTTATGTCTAAGTCCCGATTATCCACCACTGGAATCAGAGATGATGATGACGGCCTGAAATTGAACAACGACGAGATGAGCACAGGTGACATTCGTCTTGCAACAAGCACAGGTGACATTCGTCTTGCAACACATAATCAACGAATTTTTTCAAAATAATTGATTTATCAAATTAAAGCTGAAATTCTCCCGTTTCTTGTGGTGTAATTTTATTCGGAATTCGTTTGGTTTTGGAAGGCTGGTTGATTCACGAGGAAGGGGGAATAATTTGATAAAAAGCGAATGCCACAGACGAATGTCACCTGTGCTCCTTCCTCGTGGATCAACCACCCTTCCAAAACCAAACAAACTCCGAATAAAATTACACCATAAGAAACGGGAGAATTTCAGCTTTAATTTGATAAATTAATTATTTTGAAAAAATTCGTTGATTATGTGTTGCAAGACGAATGTCACCTGTGCTGACGAGATGGAGATTAAACACGGTTGCATACCATAATAGTACTTCTAATGAGTGCCAGGCCTCATTAAAAATTGTCTGTGCCTGCGAGCAAATGGCTGAGAAAAATGTGCCTGCAATCAAAGCACTCTGAGTACAGTAACTAAGCCAGCAACTAATACGTTATGATATTTTGTGCCTGCGAGCGTCGCTCGTGCGGTCACATACATTAATGACGTCTGATGAGTGCCAAACCTTGAGTGAGCGCCGCTTCTACTGCAATTGAATACCTCTTCTAACTTTATGAGTTAAATGACTGCCCAGTCTGTCAACATTCACGGCCACTTATTACCTTTTCTCATTGTTAATTTGAAACATAATACTTAGAAGTAATTTAAAAAAAGATCCTAGAGGAGACTTCCAATGAGCATCACCCTTCTGACCTATGAAAATAAACAGGTGTCGAGAGCGCTTGTTTAGAAAACACGGTATTCATTGTCAAATATGGTGAGCTAGTTAAACAAGAACCCCCGGGGGCACTTCATTATTGGGTCATATGGGGGTGTGCGCTGCAAGGATTTCTTTTACAACCCAATCCCATAATATAGGCGGGATTTTGAGACACCAATCTGAGAATATGGGTGGTGTTTCCAACAAGTGCGTTCACTACAAAACAATTGCAAAATTGTTATTTATCCTTCCTAAATATTCCCAGAATTTCTAGCAAAAATATAGACTCCAATCTCAGAAATTTCTACAAAAAGGATACCCCTTTCCCAGAATTTTCGTGCCAAAAGCTACCCCAAAACTGGCGCACATCCCCGTATGACTGGATAAAATACCCACCGCGGGATAAGAACGCTTAAGTTCACGAGGAACTAAAACACAACCAATAGAATTAAAGGGAACGATATTCTGCTGCTAAAAGCCAACGTCACAGACCCACGATAGTCGATTTTTACCATCAAATGCAAACGTGCGAATGCAGCTTTTCTGAGGTAGGCAAATCAATAGAACAGGATAAGGTGGTCATGAATTTCACTACCATCGTCGTGCTTTAGTTGAAGAAAACCAGTTTCTATCATGAACAAAAGACAATTCTACTCATTGCAAAAAGTAAGTGCAAGTGTACAACCAAGGGCACTTTGTCACAGTTTTTGAAGTAAAATCTAAGACTACGTTCACACGATGCCGGCACATTTTGAAAACGGTGAAACAGAGACGCAAAAATCTCACAAACCTACAAACCTGGTTTGGAGGAAGGTTTCAGCGAAAATCAGAGGAAGGTTATAGATTTGGAAAAAAAAATCAAAATTTTGCTTAGAGTCATGGTAATATTTATTTGGTCCTCGATTCATTGATATCATTGAAAAGATTTATCTAAAACTAATAGCGTTTATCATTTACTCTCTTGAAATTTCTCATTTTAATAAAGTAGCTTCGCAGCTTTTTCGATCATTGAATTTGCAGGAATAGCGATAGCTTTCAGAGGCTTTGCCTCTGAACCCAATAAAGGGACATAAAGTACCTACATTCCCCTCAACGGGCAGTGCAAATCAATTGATGAACCACTCTTTCTAAATTGTGGGCCATTGTTTTCAATCCACCAAAGGGGTCCCGAATTTTGCTTTAAAAACAGACAAGTATCATCAATACCATTTCTTAAGAAATTTAAGCTGTTTTTACGCATTTTAAATCAAGCTAAATGAGGAAGCTTGAAACCCAAAAATTCAGATTTGGAGGAAGGTCATGGACTTTTTGCAACTCTGCGGTGAAAAATGTTACGGTAGTAAAATTTTAGCTAGTGTTCACACGATACTGGCACAATATGAAAACGGTAGCAAATTTGACGCTAAAAAAACTTCTTGCAATCTCCCCAAGAATTTGATGGCAAAGAAATGTACGTACATCCCCGGGGGGGGGGGGGTATTTAGTATATTTTGCTGACGGGATTTTCACTCCTTTCCGGGTTTCGTTTTCGCCCCTTTTTTCTAAAGCCGGTTACCAAAAGAAGGAATTTTTTCTAAACCCGGATTCCAAAAGGCGTATTTTGTGTATTTTTTCGTTTTTGGAACTTACTTTTTGCCGTTTTTTTNTGACGTAAGACGAATTATAGCATTTGCAATTGGAAGGAGCCTAAAAGTGACACTAGAGAACCATGTCTTCCGCTTTAACAGCAAGTGTTACAAACAAATGAAAGGAGGAGCAATAGGTATAGGAGTAGCTGGAGACGTCGCAAATCTGTTTATGGTATGGTGGGACAAGCAAATTAAAATGAAGTTGGATAGAGATGGAATAAGCGTTCAAATGTATTCACGCTATGTTGATGACATTAATATTGTATGCAAAATGACATCACCAGAACCAGGAAGGAAAGAATCTGACGAAACAATAATGAAACATATCCAAAGAACTGCCAACAGCATACACAAAAGCATAAAAGTCACCATAGACTATCCATCAAATCACGACAATGGAAGAATGCCTGTGTTAGACCTGGAACAATGGATAGGCCAAGTAAAAGTAAACAACGTAACTCGAAATCAAATCCTTCATTCACATTACATGAAGACAATTGCAAGTAGAAGTTTGATCAATAAAAATTCTGCAATTTCCCAAGATGCCAAGATTAACATCCTAGTTGCAGACCTGGTTAGGATAATGAGGAACGTGTCACAGCAGTGTGAAAATAAGGAAAGGGCGAAACATGTGCAACACTTCGTCAACCGGATGCAGTTTTCTGGCTATACCCAAGAAGATCGAATCAAAGTGTACAGAAAGGCAAAAAGGAAGTTTGATAAGATCGTAGAACATGATATAAAAGGAGAATGTCCAATGTATCGAGGAAAGTTTTGGGAACGTGAAAGAAGAGAAATGGAAAAAATGGAGAAAAGGAACAAGTGGTACGAAAGAGGAGGATACGAGACGGTGATGTTCGTGGATGCAACACCAAATGGAGAGCTAGCAGCAGAATGCAAGAAAGCACTTAAAGATTCCGAACTAAAAATACGCATCGTTGAAAGATCGGGAAAATCAATAAGAAAAGTTCTCAGCAAATCGGATCCATTTCAGGAGACTTCTTGTGGCAGAGAAAACTGTAAAGTTTGCGAGATAAACCCAAAAATAAACTGCAGAGCAAGAGACGTCGTCTATAGAGTTACGTGTAACGGTTGTGTGGAAAGAAATAGTAGAGACGGAACCTATATAGGAGAAACAGCACGGAGCATTGGAGAAAGAGCAAGCGAACACTTTTCAAAATACGAAAACAAAGATAAGAACTCGGTGTTCCACAAACACATGGTAGAGAGACACGATGCGGTTCCGCAAGGACTAGCTTTGGATTTACTGGCCAAATGTCCAGGTGATGCGATGCTCAGGCAAGTCACCGAAGCAGTTTTCATAAACGAATTCAATCCAACATTGAACACAAAAGAAGAATGGGGAAATTCGAATAAGTTAAGAGAACGAAGAACCGGATTCGAACAATGTGTTAAATGTGTTAGTGTGTTAGTGTGTTTAAAATAATGGTTTAAAACAAGAAGGTATGAAATTACCAAAATATAATCAATTAATCTATTAATGGAAGCATATCGACTGAATGTCTGGAGTACCAATATCAGTGAATTATAAAATATATTAACAAGAACAATTTGGAGCACAAAAGAGGACGAAAATACAAAGAAAGTTAGTCCATTTTTGAAAATACAACTTGGAATACGAGATTGCAATAAATTCATGTGAAACTGAACTAAATTACTGCTTCAATTTTCATCAGACCTGGTTTCAGCAAAGAGCAACATAATTTTCGAGAGAGAAGTTAATGAGAAGATAAATTATACACTATTTAGAAATTAATAAAATATTCCCATAGATGTACAAATGAGTTTACCTGTGATATGTGCACTAGGCCTTCATGTCGACCTTTGATTCCATATAACTGGACGAAGCAACCAAACTGCATAATATTTGTGATCCTTCCATCGTAGATCTAGGCAATAAGGATTTGCTATTTTTGAGAATGGTGTAGAAAAATATTCCGCAATATGACCAAAACTTGATTGTATCTTACATTTCAAGATTGCAATAGCTGCGAACCTAGTAGTTTACCTGCAATCAATAGGGTAAAAACACCAAAGCTTGATTTTCCTAATTAAAATTTCTTTCAGAGCTTTCGTGTAAAAACTTCAGAGCTGAAAACTGTCTTATTCCTTGTATATTCCTCCTGGATAAGATTACGAAATTATAGTTTGAAAACCCATGTACTGTAACAAGCAAAATCATTCAAAAACAGAACTCGAGTAAGCAAGATTAAATAGGAAATAAGAGACTGATATCCTTTCTGCATGCAAAATCTTCCCTTTATAACGTAAATATATTATTTTCTCCTAAAATGTGACGTTCTCAATTTTCATCTCACAGCTCCACCAAAGCGTGCAGGAAAATGCTTAGAATATTCAACGGAAAGGGAACTTAGCTGGTCAGTCTTTAACCACCATAACTGCAGATATGTCTGTCATAAATTCATCAAGTATATACCTGTTTAGCTTCTGGTTCTGTGGGTGGTGGCCGATCAACAGTGTCACGTCGATTTCCAAGTCCTTTGCCATCACGTTCTACACTAGATGCTCTAGAAAATGTAAAATAGTCGGTAATTCTAACTAAACTAACTAAATCAGTTCTTATATACTTAATCTATTATCAATTACTATTATCAATTATCATTTATCATTATTATCAATCATTATCAATTATTGTTATTATACTAACTAAATCAATTATTACACCAAATTAGCAACTAAATCATGTATGCTAACGGCATTCTGCTGCAATGAAAATAGTAACGAGTCAAGCATTTTCAAGAAAAGGTAACGCGAAAAGAAGGTTCTAAACGAGGGGAATCGATGTCCACAGTCCATCAAAATATCACTCTTTGCTGAAGAGTTGTATTGAGAGTGAGGTCAAAAACCATAATGAAAACGTTTAATATTGAAGAATAGATACTTAAGCTGTTTGTTTATTTCTCGAAACTTTAAAGAAGAAACAAATGAAAAGAAAAACTCCCCATGGGAATGGAATACGTCCCACGCCACCTGATATTTCCTAAAACATTATCATGGTCTCCAAAAGGACAAGTGTGACAAAACCGTTGAAAAAACCCGGCAAGGTTTCTTAACAAAAAGCCAGGATTTTTATTTTAGGCTCTGCGGGATGATTCGCCTATAACTATGACTTCATTTTTTCAGGCAAAAGTTTTTTATCGGACATTGTAAATGGCTCTGTAAATGCTCAAAAATTATGATAAAATGAATATATATTCTCCTAATAATTTTCGAATTTGTCAGTTCAGGTGAAGGCATATTTGATCGTTGTTAAAAGAGAAGGTTTTATCTTTCTACGAGTCTAGTTGATTGGACAAAACAATGTCGCTTACGACTGCATGAACTGGTCTACGTCCTGACAAGCCTACTCTTTCAAGAGCAATAGAGTGAGATTCTGTTCATACCTTCTCCTTTTGCCCCTTTCTCTGCTACTGCTCCTTCTTCTATCTCTTCCATCTCTATGTCTATCATAATCCCTGTCTCGGTCTCTGTGTCTATCATGTCTTCTTTCTCTTTCACGATCTCTGCTCCCACTTCTTGATCTTGAACGCTTTAACCTGTTAAAGGGAATAGACATAGCTAGCTATATTGAGTGGTCGCTATAAATAGGCTACGAAAACGCCCACACACCCATTGTTTCTTCAGCTACACAATGAAACGGCACGTGCAAACAGTATTAAATACAATAGACTATATTTTTAACTTGGCTCGGGCCAGCTTTTAACTATGTCGATTCCCTTTAAAGTAACAAAACTGTCAATGCAATGAGCCCATGAAATAAGTTAAGATGCCTTCATTGAAAATATCGATGAAAAGATCCCCATGGACAAAGGTATCGTTAGTCCTCTTTAGTTCCTTTATGAAAACTCTTGTCGCTCCTGTTACTTTGATCACGCCAAGTTTGCTGATAGAAATTACAGTACCTACCACATGGTTGCACTACAGTAAGTCCCCGCATATAAGAAACGGACATATAAGAAACTGCAGCCTGCCAGCATAGGGAATATAAGAAACTAGACAGCCTAATTCAAAAGTTTGAGTTTCTTATATGCGGGGACTTACTGTAGCTTCCCAGTCAGGCTAAGAACTTTTCAGATAGCCCTGGTATATATTTACAATCAGTTAAATTATGTTAAACTACCTCTCTCGTTCCCTGTCTTTTTCCTCTCTCCTTTTTCGATATTCATCCACCGAGTATTCTTCGTCTTTTTTGGTTCGTCTTTTACTTTCTTCTCTGCGAAAAGATAAAGAATTGTTTAGTCCTGCAAAAAAGGCCGGTGCAAGTGAACATTGTTTACAGGAAATTTGCTGCAAGATGAAATTCTGCAGGAAATCTTTACTGCCATGCACACTTTTATAGTGGCGGTAATGCGTTGTAAAGTAAATAATTAAGAGGTATACACTCGCAGTAAAGCAGAATAACCTGCAATCAAAGACTTAGGAATACAGCAACTGACCTAGCGTTACGAAAGAAAAACTCCAAAAAATGGAAAGAAATGTTTCTCTTTCAGAGGTGCCAAGACTTGGAATGGCCTCTCAATTGAGTCCTCCCTGAACTACTTCAAATAATGTGCTG
>REGM01000139.1:288465-329481 GCA_004194415.1 Aurelia aurita | reverse complement strand
GTATTAACAAATTAAACAAACAAAGAGCTAGACAAGCCAATATCATTATTTGAATAACCATGGAATAACAGATTTCACAAGATCTCTGTGAAACTGGGACAACAAAAGTGAGTCCATCACACAGACCATAACTTCCCCTCGTTATGGTCTGTGACACAGGCTAGGCAGCATATTACTCGTTCCCATTTCAGGACTGCAGAAAGCTCATTTGCAAGTTTCCAGTCAACTGCCTAGTGGGAAGGATCACAATCAACCCACCCAAATTTTCACATCATTACTCTCGCAATGCCTCATTCGATCTACACAATCTAGCTTTACTGAAGCTTTAATTGTTTTGGCAAGAACAAACCTGGAAAAAACAGATCATTCTGTATTGATTAATGTGACAAATCATGTACGGTTTCAATACAAATCCTGTCAACTTTTTTCTTTACAATTGTCGATGGACATGAATAATTCTATTGATTGAAAAAATGACATATTTCACTTCTGAAGGTTAATAGGCAATTGAATGATCAGTCTTACCGTTTCTGGGGTTCTGGGGCTGTAGCTGAAGGTATCAAAGCTTCGAGCTGGAAAGAAGACAGAAATAAACATTAAATTGTAATGAGTTCATTTGCAAATTACGGACAAAGCTGCTAGCAAAACCTTAAAAGCTGTTGTTTCGTGTCTAATTTGAGAACTAAGGAAAGCATATCAACCACTGTCTGTCTTCTTTAATGTCATTTTCCCGATTGTTTCAAAGCAAATGACTTTGCAATACAGCCTGTAGAGAATATGAGTACAAAAAGCTGCCCCAATGGGGCATTATACAAATTTACACAACTTTCGGGTACTGAAGCTTGTTACATGCACAATTTTCAGGCCAGGAAAATATTTATCAATCAAAATGACTGACAAAATAATGACACTGCCCATCTATTGGTATTCAGAAAATTAGGTAAAATTTCTTCATGATAACATTATCAACTAGTTTAACCCCATAGAGCAAAGATTTACCTCATCTAAAGCTTGTGCAGCAACTTGCTCATCTTCTGCATTCACCTGAAAAATACAAAACTGTTCTTAGCGATATGATTGTAATAACTTAGAATTCTCATGAAATGAGAATAACTTGATTTTGCATGGACCTTTTTGCCAAGTAGAAAACGAGATTTGGATGATCAATTCTTTGTGGCCAATTCGTTGTGGCTTTCATTTTCCCAGGTCACTCGAAAATGTTTGACACTGTACAGTAATAGTGAATGTTTCGACATTACTCTGAGACTATTTAAAATATATTAGCTCAACACTTATAGGGCATTAACAATATAAGAAACTCATAAGAAAGTTTTGGTAGCAAAATTACCCTAAAATTTAAGAAACTGCCTACCAACCCCGTACTCAAGTTTCTTATAAAAGAATGAGTGTATGACAAAGAATGCAAATATTCAATGAATGTGGTCTTTACACAACAAATTCAACCAAATTCAGTTTCCTAGTTTTTAAAATGCAGCTCAAACAAACTAAACATATTTAGACTGCATTCTTACCAGACATTTAATTAACAAATCAATAGTAGAGGTTTGACGATGTGATCTTATGGACTTAGGAAGTTTTCCAAATGTTCTCAAAGACTGAATTTTTGTAAGTTTCAATATTCTTGATTGAAAGGAATAACATTTTTCAGAAATGCATTTTCTAGTTAAATAGTTGAACAAAGAAACATTTGCCTTCATAGAAACAATGCAAATATTTTCCAAGCCAAATTTTTTCAAATGTGGAGAGATTTTTTGAGTAACTCTGCAGTCTTCTTACCTTTTCTATTGGCAAGTAATCCGAGTCTGGCACACAAAGTCCTGGGAACTTCTTTCTTTGGAATACTTCCTCTTCTGTTTGCATTGAACTAACTTCTTCTTGTTCTAGTTGGCAATATAAGAGCAAAGTGATTGATAAAACATTAAAAGAATCTGCAAACAATGCAGACCTTGTGTACATACTGTAGGAGTCTCAAGCATTCNGTCGATGGACATGAATAATTCTATTGATTGAAAAAATGACATATTTCACTTCTGAAGGTTAATAGGCAATTGAATGATCAGTCTTACCGTTTCTGGGGTTCTGGGGCTGTAGCTGAAGGTATCAAAGCTTCGAGCTGGAAAGAAGACAGAAATAAACACTAAATTGTAATGAGTTCATTTGCAAATTACGGACAAAGCTGCTAGCAAAACTTTAAAAGCTGTTGTTTCGTGTCTAATTTGAGAACTAAGGAAAGCATATCAACCACTGTCTGTCTTCTTTAATGTCATTTTCCCGATTGTTTCAAAGCAATCTTATACATGACTTTGCAGTACAGCCTGTAGAGAATATGAGTACAAAAAGCTGCCCCAATGGGGCATTATACAAATTTACACAACTTTCGGGTACTGAAGCTTGTTACATGCACAATTTTCAGGCCAGGAAAATATTTATCAATCAAAATGACTGACAAAATAATGATACTGCCCATCTATTGGTATTCAGAAAAATAGGTAAAATTTCTTCATGATAACATTATCAACTAGTTTAACCCCATAGAGCAAAGATTTACCTCATCTAAAGCTTGTGCAGCAACTTGCTCATCTTCTGCATTCACCTAAAAAATACAAAACTGTTCTTAGCGATATGATTGTAATAACTTAGAATTCTCATGAAATGAGAATAACTTGATTTTGCATGGACCTTTTTGCCAAGTAGAAAACGAGATTTGGATGATCAATTCTTTGTGGCCAATTCTTTGTGGCCAATTCTTTGTGGCTTTAATTTTCCCAGTTCACTCGAAAATGTTCGACACTGTACAGTAATAGTGAATGTTTCAACATTACTCTGAGACTATTTAAAATATATTAGCTCAACACTTATAGGGCATTAACAATATAAGAAACTCATAAGAAAGTTTTGGTAGCAAAATTACCCTAAAATTTAAGAAACTGCCTACCAACCCCGGACTCAAGTTTCTTATAAAAGAATGAGTGTATGACAAAGAATGCAAATATTCAATGAATGTGGTCTTTACACAACAAATTCAACCAAATTCAGTTTTTCCTAGTTTTTAAAATACAGCTCAAACAAACTAAACATATTTAGACTGCATTCTTACCAGACATTTAATTAACAAATCAATAGTAGAGGTTTGACGATGTGATCTTATGGACTTAGGAAGTTTTCCAAATGTTCTCAAAGACTGAATTTTTGTAAGTTTCAATATTCTTGATTGAAAGGAATAACATTTTTCAGAAATGCATTTTCTAGTTAAATAGTTGAACAAAGAAACATTTGCTTTCATAGAAACAATGCAAATATTTTCCAAGCCAAATTTTTTCAAATGTGGAGAGATTTTTTGAGTATCTCTGCAGTCTTCTTACCTTTTCTATTGGCAAGTAATCCGAGTCTGGCACACAAAGTCCTGGGAACTTCTTTCTTTGGAATACTTCCTCTTCTGTTTGCATTGAACTAACTTCTTCTTGTTCTAGTTGGCAATATAAGAGCAAAGTGATTGATAAAACATTAAAAGAATCTGCAAACAATGCAGACCTTGTGTACATACTGTAGGAGTCTCAAGCATTCATTGAAGGGGCTGCTGTACAAGCTAAACCTAAAAAAACCATGATTTTCTCTCCCTAATGCAGACAAATAGCAGCAGATACATTGCAAATGAAATTTTCTATAGGTTTGAACTCCATAGAATTAACCAATGCAATCAAATTGTTCATACTGTACCAGCAACGATTTTAGAGATACAGCTGGATTTTGAGTTACAAGTTTTAGATGTGTTTAGCCTACAAAAGACCACTGCAGGCTGATAAAATTATATGCCATGAAACAATAAGAGAGGAATTTCTCTTTGAATTTGTGATATTGGCTAGCTGATCTTTATCTTCGTCTACTAAAATCTTGTACAGCCCCTGTAAGTTCTGATGAGAAGGTATGAAAGACTCTAAAATTTTGAAACAAGAATTCTTAAGACACAAAAACAGTGCGTATCTACAGTAAGTGCCAAAGGGATAATATGTGCTAAAGCATGTGCAAGTCATTGTTGTAAAGGCAGAAATATTCGGGAAATTTGCTTGTGATTTTAGGCATAATTTGAAGGTTTCTTTATGGGGCCTTCTCGAGAAAATTCCTCACAATTTCAGAATGGAGAGGCTGATTTCAATCAGATAAATTTAAAATGTATTTGAACATGTCCACGATCAAATAATATATTGCCAATATTATTGTTTTGATATCTTGGGAGCAGTGGCCTTTGTTTTTCTTTACTTACCCTGTAAGAAATATCATTGAAATAGATAACATCCAGTTTGCTCATAAATTTTTCATTATGTTTTTTGAAGACTAAATTTCTTTTTTAATGATTCTGATTCTGATATTATTAGTTCATTGATTCTGCTGTTATTAGTAAATAAAATGAAGATAAGTTGGTGTGATTTCATTTGGAGAAGTTATGAAGCAATATTTCCAATCTATTTGATCTATTTGGAGACATTCATATAGCAACTGATGAGTTTTTTAATTGCAATTACATTTATGAATGCTTTTTCAGGATTCTGGCAAGCATCGCACATCAACAAGTAAAAGAAACAATTGGAATAACTTCAAACTCATGAGAAAATGAGCCACACAACTTTGTCTTACCTTCCTTCTTCTCTTTATTAGGCCTTAATTTCTGTATAAGTCTGTACAAGTTGGTGACCAAAGATTCCTAGCAGAGAAAAATGTAATTGAGAGAGGAATCAATGATTACAGGATCTGTAATTGACAAATTAAAATGAGAGATATAGCAAAGAAGAACTTTTACAGTTCTATTAAAAGAAGAATTCTTAGATGTTGAGCCTGGTTTTCATATAATCATTTATATCGTTCCTGTCGCTGAAGAAACGTATCAGCGACCGTAGCAACACGAACATTCTAACAATCTAACAATCAATTTTTTTGTCAGTGATTGTAGTGACACAAATTCTTTTTAGAATCTGAAGAATTCTTGTCACGTTCATGTGCACCAGACATATCCTGTGAAAACTCTATTTTGATTCAGCCAGCAGATTACTGCGTGATATTAACAAAGTTTATAAAAAATATGCAACTCACTGGAAAGTCAGCTCCATTCTTAGCCAAAGTCTTCTTAAATTTCTCAACAGTTTTGCTTTTTTCTCCAAGCATGATAACAAACTCAGCTATGAAAATCAAAAGATAATATTACAATTATATATACTGGTGTTCCCTTTACCCATTCTGATCATGTGCGTGCTTAGGGCTGACTCTTGTCTACTTGTAAGGAACATTTGTAATAGGACTTCTCTTCACAACATAGGCAATGTTCTAAGCTGCTCATCGGAATGGGAAAAGCTCAACCCTGAGATTAGACTATCCAACTCTGTGAGCATTTTCAAGAAACATTATTGTCAATTATCCGTCTACCTCCAAAGTTGGTCTACCATGTTCATGACCCAAAAGGTTTATCCATCCTAACCCAGCTACGTGTTTGACTCAGTAAGCTAAGTTTTCACAAATTTAAGCATGATTTTAGGGATACTACTTTGAACCCTTTGTGCCTGATAAATGATGGTGTCGAGGATACAAACACTATTTCCTGATCTACCATATACTTATGATGCAAGTAGACGCGATCTTCTCAACCGAGTAAATGCGATATTGCTGCCTAATGGCTTAATAAATCTTTCAAATGAAGAGTTGCTAAAAATCATCCTCTATGGCCACGAACAGTTATTGTTTGATTCAAATGCACAAATTCTTACAGCAACGCTAGGATATACTGTATATCAAGGCCTCCAAACGTTTTGAATAAATCGGTAATGCAAGCTTGTAGAATTTCTTCTTTCCTGTAATATTTTCTTTCTTGTTTATTTGTAAAACTGTGTAAGTTAACTAAGTTTCTATGTTAATTGTAAACTGCCACAGGGCAGCTATGTATTCCCATGCCCCTTGTGGTATCGTCTTGTAACTTTATGCATGTTTCTGTAAATTTTTATGAGAATATATAAAAAAAAAATTTCTGAGTGTTTACTGTATGACTATTTTCTATAGATAAAATAAATTATATATAAATAACACAGTCATCAGAATCAAATGCTTACTTCCTAACTATTATCCTACAGGTACAGTACAGGCCTTGCACGCGCTAACATGGTTTTCCTGCCTAAGAACTCCAAGAATTCTTAACAATTCTTGAGAATTCTTGTCATGGTAATGTGCCAGTCTGCAGAGTATGGCAGTTCTCGACGAGATCTCGCGTGTGCAGACCAACGAAGCATTGGCGTGTCAGTGTGCAGGGCCTTTGGTTTCTTTGTTTTTAAAGTAGAGAACAAAAGATCTTGTTCAAAATCGGCGTGCACACAAAAATTTAGTAAAGAATCTTGTGCGTGCAGTTACCACACTCTGCAGACTGGGTAATGTGTGTGTGCAAGGCCTGTACTGTCCAAAAAAGGCCCATCATAGATCATTGCATTTAAAACCCTCTAGTGGGCAAACCAAATGTAAAACAAGTCCATACTGCAGATCACATATATTCAACAGGGGGGTTTCTGACACTTTGCACAGAAACATGTCAGAAAATTGATTGTGTGTATCTTTGTCATGGGATGCAGGTAATAGTTAGCAAGATTTGCTAAAAGTTGCTAGCCTGTTATTAGAATGAACCACATGATTTTTGGCAAGACAACAGGCCAGTCTCCAGAGTGTGGCATCTGCACCCTGGAGACTGCTAACTTTGCAAAGTGCGCATGAAAGATTTCTTTACAAATGATAAATGAGCGCATGGGATGAACTTTCCAAAACTGTTCAGTAATTGATTAACTGCTTCCTAAGTACTTACAGTAATTACTTGGTAAATTTCAGATCTTATCGAAAACTGTGTGCGCATGAAATTGATTAAAATGGAGTTGGTGTGCTTGAAGATTTGAAGTGTGCGCGGAAGAACTTCCGTGTAGAGACAAAGTTAGCAGTCTGGCATCTGCATGCACAAGATCTTTTTGCAAAAATTTGATGTGCACGGTGATTTTGAACAAGGTCCTTTGTTCTCTGCTCTAAAAACAAAGGTCAGGAATCACAGACTCTGCACATGCCATTGCTTCATTGTTCTGCACACACGCACACAAAATCTCATAGAGAAATGACATATGCAGGCTGCTGGAATCCCTTTTCAGACCCTTCTTGCTTTAGCATGCATATGAAAATAGGCCCTTTTGTAATCTTTATATGCAATTAATAAACTTTCCAACCTACCTAGAGCTTGTATTTTTTCCTAGATACAACCAAAGTCACTAGATAGGCCTACTTATTTGTTAGTTATTTACTCACATTTTTCACAATTCACAGTTTATTCACCTAAATCACACATCTCCATAACAGATCAAGCAAGGCATTGATTGCCATATATATATTGCATGCAATTGTTGCATTATTGGAAAATACATCTTACCTAATGTTTTATCGTTCATGCCAAGATGGTTTTCCAGTTCTGTACACACTTTTGAAACAAGTGACAACTTTTCAAGCTTCAACAAGTCATCCATGATCGCTGTCTGAAATCTTCGTCTCTCTCTCTTTCTAGATCCTATTTAGTTAGGCCCTTTTCTTCCTCTGCCTCATTCACCGCCTTAACCTTCACCTTTGCTGCTTGAATATGACGAGAATATTTGAATTATCGGATTCAATTTATTTATTAGCTATTCAGCAACATCAGCAGCGATGGTAAAAGATTTTTCTCCGTCAACAATGCAAGAAATTGATGTTTAAAAATGAACACATCGTCAAGCAATCGTTTTCAGCATGGCCACCATCTTTGTATTGCAACTGAATTTACCTCGGAGAGGCTCCTGAAGGAAATCCTCCGTCGCAGCTACATGCAAAAACTTCGTTTCAAACTAATATGGGTACTATCAGGGTACTATGCATGTTCAGTTCTATCTTTTTTTATTCAATGGCACAATATTTTAAAAATACATGGTCATGACTTAATATAGTCATCTTCATAGTCATAACATGGTCATGGTTTTAACATAGTCATAGACAATGGTTCTAAGGAGCATAATACAGATATTAATCAAGCATTTTGAACATAAGCGTACCGGACGAAAAAATGTGGGGGGGCGGCCCAACACAAAGTCTATTGTTTACGAAAATTTTTGCCCGACTTACGTCGGATTTTTGCCCGAGAAAGGCTGATTTTTGTAAATTTTTCCAACGCTGGGGGGCTGCCGCCCCCCAGCCCCCCCGCCTCGTACGCTTATGATTTTGAAATAGAATTTGTGGCGAATCAACGAACTTAGCTGACCGGCAAAAGATTGATTACAGGGGTGGAAGTTCGGAAGCAGCTGTAATATATATTGCCCATTTTAATATTCTTTTTTTTTCTAGATTGTAAATTGTAAATATGTATTAAAGTAGGCCTTAATTAGGTGTAAATTAGCTATTCTATTTCTTGCCTACTGTAAATAAATTATTGATGATGATGATGATGATGATGAGGTTGCTTTCCTCCACCGAAACGAAAACTCTCAATTTGATGTCAGCGATTAAGGTACCTAAACTTTAGAAATTCAATGAGACACGGGAAAGGGTACGTTCTCAAGAAAGGTTTCCGCGATTAGGGTATGTATTTTGTTAAAACAGGTCAGCAGCGTTTAGGGTACATAAGTTGCACCTTTGTAGGAGCATGATACTATAGGAAAGTATAGCAGTGGTCCCCCTAGACTTATTACATGAGTCCTTGTTTTCGCTCCATTCCCCCTAACCATACCCCACAATACCCATTCAACAATAAATAACAATTCAATTCAATGGAGCAAAACTTTGACTCATATCATCCCCAGGGGGGACACTCAGCACATACACATACGGGGAGGTCAGTACGAGAAATTTTCAGGCAACCCAAAAATATCAGTTCAGCTTCATCGCAACCCAAAAATATCAGCTCATTTTATACTTAGATACCTGTAAGCAAACATCAAATATCCTGAAACAATGCAAATTGAGGTCAGGATTGCCTCTACAGAACCCAGAAATATCAGCATAACTATATTTGATGCAAAAAATATCATGCCCATAATTTCAGTTCATATTTACCCAAATATATCACTTTTGGCAATATTCTGACCCAGAAATATCGGACTTACCTCCCCGTATGTGCATGTGCTGAGTGTCCCCCCTGGGATATCATCAGGCTATGGTCTCCCCGGATACTCAGTAGATCGCCTCTAGAGAATGAGATCAAAATTCTTTGACAGCAAGAGTTTTTTGGCGCTTTGTCGCCTTCGGCGTTTTGATGTGCTGGCGGGTGCTGGCCAATAAGACTTGTCAGAGAATATTCAAAACTGCCACTGGTAAAATCGGACTTAACTGCAAGCAGTTTGGCAATGCTAACGAAAGTCAGAGAATATTTGGTGGGCTTACCAGAGAACTTTGACGGGGGTCCCGTCGTTTGAACAGCGCTGCGAGAATCAGGCTATACTATACTATACATGCACGGGTAATTTTACGTCTCTGACGATATTCTGACGACCAAGGTAGGGTGCAATGTGCATGGTGCAGTGTGCATGGTGCAGTGTGCATGGTGCATGATGCAGGGTACAGGGTTTATGGTGCATATTTTCTTATTTCATATTTAATTCTTTTAAGGAAGCTGGTTTTTTAAGGTGCCCTCCGATAAAAACATCTAATTACAAACTAAAGAAAGAAATCAAGAAACTATTTATTAAATCAAACTATAAAACCCTATTTACAATATTTAAAAGGCCTTAAAACCTACATGCAATAATGTTCATAATTTACATTAAAAAAGAAAAGGAAAGAATCCCCATCTCTAAATGGTTTTCTTGAAACTATGCAGGGAGGATGCCTGCTTAGACTCTGCTGAGAGGCTATTCCACAGTTTTGCACCATAAGAAAAACATTGCTGGCCATTTGTTGACCTTTTCATAGGTAACCTTAAGTCTGTTCCTGTATTATGAAGGCCATATGATGAGCATTGCGAATTTCGGGTGAAGAGGTCACCAAGGTATTGTGGAGCTAGCTCATTTAGGGACTTGAATACCATTGTTTTGGACTCACCAGTTACAAGTTCGTCAATGGTCTTCCATCCCAGCCCTTCAATAAGAGGTCTGCTTGGGGCATCAAAGCTGCTATTTGTTACTATCCTAGCAGCACGGTTTTCGAGTGCAGGTTTCAGGTTGCAGGTTGCAGGGTGCAGGGTGCAGGTTGCAGCGTGCAGGTTGCAGGGTCCAGGTTGCAGGGTGCAGGGTGTAGGGTGTATAGTGTGCAGTGCAGTGTGCATGTTGCAGGGTACAGGGTGCAATCAAGGCTGTGTTTCTTATGCTGGACAGTCCTTAGGCAAAAGTTCTAATAAGAAATAGGGATTATCGGGAGGTGAAGCCCACAAAAAAGGAGAGGTCTGGAACGCCAAACAAGGCCGTACCGCGCCCAATAATGACTACCGTAGAAATATTACTTTTCATAAATTAAAAACTTTCCAAGCCTGTTATCAATTCACCAAAATATATGTTCTTTCCCCAAAAGAACAGAAAATGACATGACGATTCTAATTTCATCTAAAACAATTCCAAAGAATGTTGATTTCACTCCCGATTTTAACTCTCTCATCTTTGACCTCAGTCACCTTCAGCTACATGACGCCTCAATAGCCTAGAAAGCTCGCAGAGTTTCAGAGGTGGACTTGAGCGGAGTCATGAAGTCAGTTAAGAGGGTAGGGGCTTCCTGCCAATGCAGTTGTAATGAAATACATTTTAATTGAACGATATGCTTTGTATTCAAATGCATCCTGTTCATTCTGCAATAATGCCTCAAAATAGGAAGGCCTCTCCCTTGCTTAATTTGGTGAGTCATGATGTCCCATAGGGTTCCTTTCTACTACAGGAGATTATTTGCTTTTTTGGAAGGGCTTTTAATAGCATGCGTTTCTAATAACAATCTATTTTGGTTCTTTTCTGTTTCATTATTAGATCATAGTCCTTCTAAATTTATTCCGAGAGAAGGAAATGCTCATAGAAATAGGAGGACTATTTCTATGGAAATGCTATAATTGCATGTCCTGCCTGCCTTCTAACTAAGGGTCCATTTACATGATAAACTCAAACCGGTTTGAAATTTCACCCCGGTAGTGTTTGCATGGAAAATGCAATTTCTAACTCAAACCGGGGTGAAACTCAACTCGAACTCAACTTGAAATGTCAACCGCTTTGAGAACACCATGTAAACGAAAATTATTTTTTTTCTTCAGCACAAACGTACAAAAAGAAACTTTTAACATTCATTGAAAAATTGACTCGTTGCAAGTGGTCAAAACGCTGAAATATTCTCGTACGTTATCCTGTTTGCTGATCTCATTACTTTAGCAAAGTTAAATCCTTTTTGTGGCGGTTTTGATGACGCAGAGCAAATTCTTACCACTCGTCTTCTAGCCAATTTATTGCAGGGTAATGGTTCTATCTTTTGGGACAAAGATCCTTTCTTTTGTCATAATTCCTTTAACCTCTAAACTGATGTTTCATAGAAAATAGGGATACGAACCGGATCACTGTCACCGGGGTAAAACAACTCCCATGTGACGAAAGTTTGGCCAATCTTTTCATTATCAAACGAAAAGAATAACAAGTTTCAAAAGTAAATTGCTTCTATATGCTCTAAAGATTAAAGAAAGTCACTCGGCACACGAAAATGCTTTCCAAAGGGGTCCGTTGATAGCCTGGGTACAGCTCGACTGCTTTCTTTTCAGAAGGTTTCTCGTACCAAAAATGGGACTCTCCGGGAAATTCCCTGGATTTTTCTTGGATTAATTCCCAACTTTCCCAGCTTTGAATTCCCAGCTTTCTGGGAAAGCCGGGGGAGATCCCAGCATTTAGTTGCCATTCTCAGCTTTCCCAGCTTTATTCCCAGCTTTTTTGGTACGGGATTTCTCCTCCAGTACTGAAGGAGAAACCTCTCTGAAAAGAAATCAATCAATTCTGCACGCAGGATAGTACTTTGACAGCATGAGCATAGACTAGTATATTATATCTTACTGACACTCCATAAGGGGCTAGCATTTCTACCGTATTGATGCAAAGTATTGCTTCTTGTGATCATTGGGTGATCATTGTGGCACACGTTGGTACAAATCAGTCGTGTTATTCCACGTTCATACTTGCGAAACAATACGAGAACAATGTTTACATTTGTGGGAAACGCTTTTGTCATATACGTTTGAAATATACCTATGCTAGATGCTAAGCGTAGTATTAGGCAAATCTTGTTGGCTCAAAGAGCACATCTACTTAAAATAAGACAGAACATTGTTGAGAGATATTTGCTTCTTGGCCAACAGGTGAGCAGTTTAATTGATAGAAAATCTCAAAATGCTTCATTTATCTGTCTTCTTGGCAACAGTCTATAAAGCCTACTGTCAGTTACAAATAAATACTGGGTAACTCTTTAATTGACTATTCACAGAATTGTGCTTTTGAGTTTTGAGGATAATGAAGTTTAAGGTGAGCCTACAGAAATATATTTTCTAGCAAATGTTTTAGCCGATGGTCTTTAATAATAAAGGCACAGAAGTGGTATGGGCTTAGAAAGCATTTTCTGCTTGAAATAAGAAACAAATTTGTCGAGCCCAAGCTTACGAGGTGAAGTGGCCTAACACGGAAATTAATTTTGCTTTGGTAGCAAATCTTCAACAGCTTGTTTAACAATAGTTACTATTTTCTATCGAAATAGTTCTTTCACTTCGAAATACCCTTTACAGAACGTGGCATTTCCTGTTAACCTATACGTAGCTGCTCGTTTTCAAAGAATAAATGCTTAGCTGCTCTTTTCAAAACATAAATGCTTAGCTGCTGTTTTTCAAAGAATAAATGCTTAGCTGCTCTTTTCGAAGAATAGATGCTCTGTATAGCATAGCTAAGCTAAAACAAATATATCATCAATGCANACGTTGGTACAAATCAGTCGTGTTATTCCACGTTCATACTTGCGAAACAATACGAGAACAATGTTTACATTTGTGGGAAACGCTTTTGTCATATACGTTTGAAATATATGCTAGATGCTAAGCGTAGTATTAGGCAAATCTTGTTGGCTCAAAGAGCACATCTACTTAAAATAAGACAGAACATTGTTGAGAGATATTTGCTTCTTGGCCAACAGGTGAGCAGTTTAATTGATAGAAAATCTCAAAATGCTTCATTTATCTGTCTTCTTGGCAACAGTCTATAAAGCCTACTGTCAGTTACAAATAAATACTGGGTAACTCTTTAATTGACTATTCACAGAATTGTGCTTTTGAGTTTTGAGGATAATGAAGTTTAAGGTGAGCCTACAGAAATATATTTTCTAGCAAATGTTTTAGCCGATGGTCTTTAATAATAAAGGCACAGAAGTGGTATGGGCTTAGAAAGCATTTTCTGCTTGAAATAAGAAACAAATTTGTCGAGCCCAAGCTTACGAGGTGAAGTGGCCTAACACGGAAATTAATTTTGCTTTGGTAGCAAATCTTCAACAGCTTGTTTAACAATAGTTACTATTTTCTATCGAAATAGTTCTTTCACTTCGAAATACCCTTTACAGAACGTGGCATTTCCTGTTAACCTATACGTAGCTGCTCGTTTTCAAAGAATAAATGCTTAGCTGCTCTTTTCAAAACATAAATGCTTAGCTGCTGTTTTTCAAAGAATAAATGCTTAGCTGCTCTTTTCGAAGAATAGATGCTCTGTATAGCATAGCTAAGCTAAAACAAATATATCATCAATGCAATTTCGCTATATTTAATAGCATAAGCACGACATCTTTATCAAACCCAAAGGAAGCCTTACTAAAGCTCTATCTAGCTTGCAGTAGGGGGTCTTTAAAGTGAAGTGCACAGAGGTTTCTTTTAGATTAGGATTGTTTATAAAATGAAAGACGGCACAAGATGCCTAACCGTTATGTTTATAAGGCCTCAAACATACCATGACAACCATTCCTACGCAGGAAACGCCTAGCTCTTTCGTTCCAAGGCTCTGGCACCCAAGGCTCTGTTTGGAATCATGTAAATAGAAAAGTATAGAAATTACAGCTCCTGCATAGCAACTCTGCAAACGTAGGAACTTTCTTATGAGACACCCGGTACATAACGGGTGGGCCAAAAAAATTACCCCCACGATAAAAATTTTTGGAAAACTTTCCAAATGCACGATTTTAATGAAATTTATACAGTACTAAGAACAGCACCAAATACACATATTGAGTGAAAATCAGTTCATTATCAGTTGTATTTACAGAGAAATGAGGTTTCGAAAAAAGATGGTCGCGAAAACCACTGTAATAGTATTACTAATCACCAACAATAACCCAGCAAGAAGGAAACGCCCTGCGAATAGTACTTTTAATCTGGAAAAATTTGACTAGAAATAAACTCAGGAAAATTTCTTTCCATGACAAAAGTGAGAAAGAAGCCACCTCAGATCTTGCATATTTTAACTTTTAAGTTTCTTTCAATTTGAAGCATTTTACTTGACGCTACCCAAATAAGGCTAACGTTTTTATGACGCATGCACCTTTTTAGGCATGTAGCTTGTCATTCTTGAGTAAACGTCAAGAAAGTGCGTCAAGTGAGAATTCGGTGTTACAAGGGCTGAGACTACTTTCACACGATGGCGGTAACTACAATTTTAAAATGGAACACAATTGTTACGGATAGGCCTCCTGTTCACTTCACACAAAAAACGGCAATATTGCGCCGGCAGAATTTGAAAACGGCAGAATTTGAGGCTTTCGAAAGGAGGCTGATTGATTCTTTAGGCCAAGATAAATATCTTTGTCGTCAAATAATATCTTTGTCGTCAAATAATAATATAAATATCTTTAGGCCACACATGTTCGTCAATTGTTTATTAATTACAACATTGAAGTCTGTTTGCAGACATTGATCATGTTCGTTCACATGATAGCGATATCGTTTGAAAACGACATGAGGTTGTACGGCTCTCGTTCTAAAAAAGGGCGCATTTTTGCTGGCAGAATTTGAAAAAGGGAAAATTTGAAACAGCACGCGAGCTAAAAAGTTCTTTCTCTTACGTCAACAGCTGTTAATGATCCTTCAACTTTCATTAATCACTAAGATTTTGTCGTTTCTCTGGGAGACCGAGTAAGTTGTGATGGTCGAAAAAATCTCACTCTTCGCTGCACGTCAACGAACACAATGTTTCAAATCCCACCTTTTAGAAATCATTAAAAATTGATAAATTAATCATAGTGGTCAGGAATCGTGGTCAAGATCATTGAAATTGTTACCTAAGTAAGATTCAGACCTTAAAAGGAATCTGAACTGATAAGACAAGCGAGTTAAAAATAGAATAGATCATACGCAATTTGATTGGACCTCGCTTTCAAAACGCCATCTTATTGGACCGATAAAAATAGATGTGGCGTAAGACCAATTTAGCCGTGTTGATTCCCTTTAACATGCAAACCCCAAGTAAATATTGAAAATTGCAAACTGATCTTCAATACAGACATACATATCTTAAAAGACTTCGTGTGATAAAGAGCTTTAAAGACGAATTTAGCACTCTGTGTGACCACAACGCACTTAAAGTTGGTTCTGTTGATAGAGCTCGGAACGCCGTTTTGAGATACACACTTTGAATGATTATTTCCATTTTAAGATAAAGAACTTGGAAAGTTGTTGTTGCTTAGATGAAATCTTTTTTTTTTTTTTTATATTCAATATAAAAGTTTAAAAAAAAGAACTACTTAAGACATTACGTACGAACTACTTTACAACANGTGGTGGCATTGTGGGGTCTGTTGCCGGGGTTTCTGGGCTTGGGCTGTGTTTTCTGAAAGAGTAGCTATATCCTTTTTGCCATCTTCTTCATCCACTAATTTTTCAGATTACTCTGCACATTAGCTTTCTTTTCAGGCTGCACGGTCCGGGCTTTGGGGCTCCGGTGATGGATTTTCGCGGTGACATCACTTTTGCCATCCTATGAGATGTAACTTTTTAATAACGTTGTGTGGCTCTGCCACGTTATATCGTTGATGTATATGCTTACGAGGTGATGTGGCCTAACACGGAAATTAATTTTGCTTTGGTAGCAAATCTTCAACAGCTTGATTAACAATAGTTACTATTTTCTATCGAACTAGTTCTTTCACTTCGAAATACCCTTTACAGAACGTGGCATTTCCTGTTAACCTATACGTAGCTGCTCGTTTTCAAAGAATAAATGCTTAGCTGCTCTTTTCAAAGCATAAATGCTTAGCTGCTCTTTTCGAAGAATAGATGCTCTGTATAGCATAGCTAAGCTAAAACAAATATATCATCAATGCAATAAGCACGACATCTTTATCAAACCCAAAGGAAGCCTTACTAAAGCTCTATCTAGCTTGCAGTAGGGGGTCTTTAAAGTGAAGTGCACAGAGGTGCTTTAGATTAGGATTGTTTATAAAATGAAAGACGGCACAAGATGCCTAACCGTTATGTTTATAAGGCCTCAAACATACCATGACAACCATTCCTACGCAGGAAACGCCTAGCTCTTTCGTTCCAATGCTCTGGCACACAAGGCTCTGTTTGGAATCATGTAAATAGAAAACTATAGAAATTACAGCTCCTGCATAGCAACTCTGCAAACGTAGGAACTTTCTTATGAGACACCCGGTACATAACGGGTGGGCCGAAGAAGTAACCCCCACGATAAAAATTTCTGGAAAACTTTCTAAATGCACGATTTTAATAAAATTTATAAAGTACTAAGAACAGCACCAAAGACACATAATGAGTGAAAATCAGTTCATTATCAGTTGTATTTACAGAGAAATGAGGTTTCGAAAAAAGATGGTCGCGAAAACCACTGTAATAATATTACTAATCACCAACAATAACCCAGCAAGAAGGAAACGCCCTGCGAATAATACTTTTAAGTCACCTCACATCTTGAATTTTTTAAACTTGTCATGAAGACGGTGTGAAGTTTCTTTCAATTTGAAGCATTTTACTTGACGCTACCCAAATAAGGCTAACGTTTTATGACGCAGGCGCCTTTTAGGCTTGTAGCTTGTCATTCTTGAGTGAACGGCAAAAAAATGCGCCAAGTGAGAATTCGGTATTACGAGGGCTGAGACTACGTTCACACGATGGCGGTAACTACAATTTTAAAATGGAACACAATTGTTACGGATAGGCCTCCTGTTCACTTCACACAAAAAACGGCAATATTGCGCCGGCAGAATTTGAAAACGGCAGAATTTGAGGCTTTCGAAAGGAGGCTGATTGATTCTTTAGGCCAAGATAAACATCTTTGTCGTCAAATACCGGCCACTTGGTCACGGAGATTGCAATGAGTTTGATACCGTCAAACTGTTTGTCGTTGTCAAATTGTGCTGGTATTATGTGAACGTTGTCTAAGAGATAACCTAATCTCAGGTACAGTTATTTTTAATAGTATGATATTTGTATTGTCATTTGTATTGTCATTTGTATTGTCATTTGTATTGTATTGTATTGTATTGCATTGCATTGCATTGCATTGTCTTGTCTTGTCTTGTCTTGTCTTGTCTTGTCTTGTCTTGTCTTGTCTTGTCTTGTCTTGTCTTGTCTTGTCTTGTCTTGTCTTGTATTACCCTTTGTGGGTGCAATTTTCTGCCACACATGTTCGTCAATTGTTTATTAATTACAACATTGAAGTCTGTTTGCAGACGTTGATCATGTTCGTTCACACGATAGCGATATCGTTTGAAAACGACATGAGGTCGCACGGCCCTCTTTCTAAAAAAGGGCGCATTTTTGCTGGCAGAATTTGAAAAAGGGAAAATTTGAAACAGCACGCGAGCTAAAAAGTTCTTTCTCTTACGTCAACAGCTGTTAATGATCCTTCAACTTTCATTAATCACTAAGATTTTGTCGTTTCTCTGGGAGACCGAGTAAGTTGTGATGGTCGAAAATATCTCACTCTTCGCTGCACGTCAACGAACACAATGTTTCAAATCCCACCTTTTAGAAATCATTAAAAATTGATAAATTAATCATAGTGGTCAGGAATCGTGGTCAAGATCATTGAAATTGTTACCTAAGTAAGATTCAGACCTTAAAAGGAATCTGAACTGATAAGACAGGCGAGTCAAAAATAGGATTGATCGTACGCGATCTGATTGGACCTCGCTTCCAAAACGCTGGACCGATAAAAATAGATGTGGCGTAAGACCAATTTAACCGTGTAACTTACAAACCCCAAGTAAATATTTAAAATTGCAAAACTGATCTTCAATACAGACATACATATCTTAAAAGACTTCGTGTGATAAAGAGCTTTAAAGACGAATTTAGCACTCTGTGTGACCACAACACTTAAAGTTGGTTCTGTTGATAGAGCTCGGAACGCTGTTTTGAGATACACACTTTGACTGATTATTTCCATTTTAAGATAAAGAACTCGGAAAGTTGTTGTTGCTTAGATTACATCTTATTAGTGGTAAATAAGACATGCAGTATGGAATTACGGAGAGTCCCTTATTAGAATGCACTTTGTACAATGGGTTTCCATGATAAAATAAACAAGGGAGAAAATTGCTGTTATTAGTGCAAGCCCTAGCTCGGAGAGCCATTTGGTAGGATAAAGAATTGGAAAAATTGACTTTCATGGCATAGTATATAATAAGTTTTTGTTATTATACCAGTTGTTGTTGTTGTTATTATTGTTGTTATTATTGTTATACCAGTTCTTTGTTAAGAAGATTAGACATAAAGCATGGAACCGCGGTATAGAACGACGGATAGTCTTGAGTCTTTAAGAAATACCATTTGAAAACTAGTCAATGATTTCCATGACAAAATGTGGACAAAATAAACACGGGAGAAAGTTTTTGTTATTTTAACATCAACAACAACTTTTAAATAGTGCAGTAAGTCTGGGGAGCCATTTTTCCATTTTGCTAGAAAATAAGCTTTGGTTATATTATTTCCATGACAAAATACGTAACGGAGCAAGTTGTTTTTATTCTTCACAAACACTTGAAATATCACATGAAGTCCTGAGAGCCATTTTGTAAGAAATACACTTCGGGAAATTGATTTCCATGGCAAAACAAACAAGGAAGTAAGGTGTGTTTTCGATAGCTTGCCAAGCCTTGCCAAGCGCTAATGAGAAGCACTACGTGACATGAAACAAAACAAACTGACTTCGCAGTTCCACTTGCACACGTGCATCGAAACCATCTGTAGTTATGGCTTCAACATGCAGGGTGAAACATTAAAAAAGCAGCATGGAGCATCTTAGATATACTGATTACTCGTTTTTGCAAATGAATAAATTCAGCAATTTTTAACGAAGACAAGACAATACGTTGCTATTTACAGTTATGTTGATTACGTATCTAGTAAGTTATGACAAATATTTGATTCCGGGAAAACGCCCATATGAAAAAATCTACATATAGTCGTGCGCCAAGCAGAACAACTTAATTTGAGAGCTGATAAGTTGAGTGAGATTGAAGCTAACGAATTCTAATCGACAAAGGAGCTTTACCTGAGAAGTAATACGCTGGATAAGAAGACTGATACGTTCATTTCTACAAGAGCTCGATCAAGCATAAAAAATGTCGCTCACAATAAAAATAGTCTTACTGATAGCTTACCTCGCTGTTGAAGACGTTTCAAGTTGTAGTACTCCTCGCGGGTGGAAAGCAAAGACAATCGAAGAAAGAGCGTCGATTGCCGAAATGGTTCTTTATGGCAAGGTGATAAAAAGTCCAACGAAATGGCAGGAAACATCAACTGAGGTTTTGCCTGTTCTACTAAAGAAAGAAAGACTTTATTCTATACAGCTGGAGATTTATTGCATATTCAGAGGAGGTTTTCTACCAAGGTAAGTAAGACTCTCCTTTTTCTTTCTCTAGTCGATATTTTTCATTAAAATTCTTTGTGTATGAAATTAGCCCTGTTCACATCAGAAAATGAACAATTGGTCTGGACCGAAAAGCGTCTTAAAAGGGACAACTCGTCTGGTGTGAACATGGAATGGACGAAAGATTTGACGTGTAAATCGTCTGACTTTGCCCGTCTATTCGTTCGTCTATCCAGACGATTTTCCGAAGAAGATTTGTCTACACGGACACGGACAAGTAGTCAAAGGTTCGACTCAAATTCATACCAGACGAAGAAATGTCAGGTGACGCATCCGGTCTTCTGTATGAAAAGATCTATTAAAACGACAAATATATCTTTCGTCGTCATTTTTATGTCAACTAAAGTCAATTTTGAAAGTCTTGAGATGAGACATAAGGATGTAAGTTTTGGGTCGCAGAAAGCAAAGGACCTCCGGTGTAGTTGAAAGTATCTAACCTCGCTAACTAGAGTTTCAATTTATTGAGGGGAAAAGTGAATTTATCTGAACAAAATTTATATGCAAATATGACTTGGCCAATTTGAATTTTTCTATTTGCTGCGAAAACTACCAGAGGTTTCAAAAAGTTTTAAAACAGACTTTAGAAGCATATTTCTTCCTGATCTAAAATTCAAAAATTGATGCATATTTGAAAATGGCTAGATAAAGACAACAAACTTCATGACTAAAAATGTTATTTGTCGTTCTGGTGTTTTGGGTGTACCATAATTTGGTCCATGACTGTCACGACCACAGATGACGCAATTCGGTCCATGAAACGACTGTACAAAAGTTTGAAGATCAGTAAAACAAACAGATTTATTAAAATCTGTAGCTGTTAGTTATTCGTCTCTTTTGATTTTCTTCTTTCAATTTAGGTTCGTAAATATCACAGGCTTTGGATATGTACAAGGGCACTGCGTTGAAAATCACGCTATAGAGAGTGAGAAAGGAATCTTCTTCGTACGCTTCGGAGACACGGGGGAACTGACAGCACAAAAAGTGAACGTTCAGAAATCTATGGTGCAGGCTGGTGGACAGAGTTTAATAAAAGTGATACAAGCGACGAGTTTTTCCATGAGAAAACCGAAAGGACATGCTCCCTCAAGAGAGAGTGGTGGCTGCCCTGTTCTGGCTATTTACGAAAAGTAAGAAACAACAGAATAAAAAATGGGAGACACTATTTGGAAAATTTTTAGAGTAGATTTTTAATCTTATGAAACTTTTTGATTAGATTTGTTCATGAATATCTATTAATTACTACAGGCTTATTTACTGCATATGTTCTTGATCATGTATCCTCTCTGCCCAGGGGGGGGGGGGTGACTCCCTAACTTCAAAACGGGGGGGGGGGTTCCATGCCAATATTTGGGGTCTGAAATCTTAAATCAAATCAATATTAGGGGTCTGTGAACAACAACATAAACATAATTCAATATTTGGGGCCCACGAATCTGAAAAAGGGGAGAATTGTGAAATTTGGCTCGACTCATTACAGTGACAGATTCAATCATTCGTATGCCCTGGACTTTAGTGTTGATCCGTTAATATTTACTGCAATAAATAACCACATTTGGGGTCTCCATAACCCAGAATATAAAATAAATAACAATATTTGGGGTCTCCAAAACATTAGACTCAATATTTTGGGGTCAGAACAGAAATACTTGCATGGAAGTACCTCTCTGATCGTCCAAAGCCTTTGACAAAGATAGCCATGCAAAGACAATAGACCTTAGCACATGCCGAATCATATTTGGGTGACTGATCTACGTCAATAGTAAATACTGATATGTAATTGGTTAAATTTTGACCACAATACAAGTGGCTTGAGCAACTTTTATATTCTTAGATTCCCTTTAAGTTGTGAAAAATACACCCATCCAGCAGTCTTTTTAACATCATTGTTGCTTATGAATAAATACCACGATTGGAAAACTGGGGTGGACTGCGTCCCTTGAGCGATCAGTAAGATTTCGAGGATATAGGAGTGGTTTTCAAATGCATGGGCAAAGCGGACACTGGTTTGTTACAAAGGATGATTTTGCCCACCCAAATAGCGTGTGCTTCTCCTTCGTGTCTTTAGGCCCTCAACTTTGGAATCGAATGAACCGCCAACAACAACATGTCGCCTCCCAACCTACCTAAAGCGAAAATTCGGTAATTATGATTCAGGTTGGGAGGCGGAGTGTTGTTGCTGGTGGTTTACTCGATTCCAAAGTTGAGGGCCTAAAGAACTGTTCGGGTGAGTAAAATCATAACTTGTAGGAAAACAAGTGTCTGATTTGCCCATGCTCAAAGGCGACACTCACCTAGGGAAAACTATAAAAATGTGTCCAATAATCCAATGCATGAAAAACGATACAAGATAATCGGTTTTGGTTTCTAAAAGATTTGGGAAATTGCAAGTTCTTCGTCTCATTGTGGATTTGCTCAATTCTTGAAATTTATCTGAGATTTGTTTTGAAATCAATGATCACGTAAAAAGCTTCAAAATTGATATTCGTAATAATTCCTTTTAAGAACACTAAAAGGTAGATGGTAAAAAAGATTTGGTGTCAAAGATTACATTACATGATAGTGTTGTCCTTATCCCTTCTCTTATCTACCTTCTATGGAGTTGTTTACCTCGAAGCAATAACATCATCTTTGATATTCCTTTAAAAAGTCCTACGTCGTGTTACATACGTGTAACAAAAATTGTTCAAGAAAATTGCTAATCTTTTCAAATCCAATAAATAATCAAAATAAAAACGTTGAAAATTTGAACTGGAGGGGAGCACTGCGATCATGCACATGGCCCTCCACTTTTATTGAAAACAAAAAGAAACGCTAATTCTTGAAACTTTTGGCAGAAAATGCTTTCCTAGCTGGTAAAAAACACAACCTTTTCAACAAATTTTTTATTCTTTAAGGCTGAACATACCTTTCTTCTGGATAAATGTATGCTTTATCTGATTCATTAATCTTGTTAGCTTTCAGAAACAATGAAATTTTGGCTATGTCCATGGCTAGGATCCATTTCTTTCGCCTATTCCCCTTTAAAACTAGTTTCAGGTTGCACTGCAAAAACGAGCCAAAATCGTATCTAAAATTACGTTACTGCAGCTAATACTGCACTACAAATAGTCATTTATTATCGAATCTCTTAAAAAGGCAATGAAAAACTGGTCAGTCTTGATCATGGCCATAGAACCCAGCATCAACTGCAACATCTTGCAAGCTAAACATCTTTGCAATATTAAAGGCTCTTGCTCAACCAGCAGCCTTTGCGCGTAGATTTTTATTAAGGGGCAGCCATTTTCGTAGACCACAAAAATGTTCATTTTCACAAAACAGAGCGTGCAAAGGACCATGGTTGGATAAGAGCCTTTAGATATAATCAGCATCACAAAAGGCGTCCAGGATCCTATAAAGAAGGAGGACATGCGTTATAGTTCACCCAATCAACCTTTCCGTGCATGTGTGTCTGAATAATGACTTTCATCAAATTTTGTCAACCTGATGATGATTGTGTAGCCGTGTGTAAAGTGTCAGCTTAGATACAAACATTATTTGGTCAAAATAGATCCTTCTGGCTCAAGTTATAAGTGCATTTATGAAAAATTTGCATCTTAGAATGCTTCAAAACAGACTTAAAATGCTTGACAAAATTTAATAAAAATTCAGCCTGACAACGGTAAAAGTAGGTGAAACGGCGAAACGGCAAATCCCAAGTGGATAAATTTATAAAAATAAAAATAATAATTTTACATAATAATTTTACAATAATTTACATTTTTACATTTAATAAATTTCATATAATTTTACATTTTTCCTCCTTCGTAGCTACATCAAGGCTACTCTTCTTTCTGCTGCGTCAAATTCCATTGGACGTTCTATAGTTCTCGAACTTTCGAGTTTTCGATCTCTTCAGCTTAACCGCCCTGTGCGTTCTATTTTTCATCACTACTGATGAAGGGTTATGCCCCATACGTTTAGTGTATTTCAATCTTGGCATTTTAGTTTATTTAACACAGAAATTTAAATTTATTTGCTGAAACTATTGCCAAGCGTCGCTCTCAACATATTATTCCATTAGATAAATTTATGAAGCAAGCTCTTTAAAGAAAAAAGTTGCTTAGGAAATAAAATAACCTTATGGAGCTAAATTTTGATAGCTGTAAGACTGAAGTAATAGCAAATTTGATCAAGGATTTTTGGGAGTTTTGAGGATCTCCGAGACTGAACATTTGAATAAAGTCACTTATAACTCGAAAATGACATCACCAATTTTGACCAACCAGACTTCTATATCTAAGTTGACATGTTAGCTAACAATAGTTTTGCGTTTAAAGAAATCTGATGAACAATACTAAAATCATAGTCTCGCAAACGTTTGAACGCTTTTTGGACCCGCCTGGTAGATTTTCTCTGATCCTGCTATTCCTATACATGTGATAATGCATTTCGAAGAAAAGAGTAAAGATCAATCTTATGAAGTTGCTTATACCCCTCGTAAGATTTTTCATTCTTTCTGAACATTGTTTACGGTAAAATTTCATATTTTTAATTTTAAGAAGCCATTGTCACTCAGGATCCTTTGCGAGCATGCTAAAATTTCAGACTGTCTGAAAATCAAATTTGGCCTAAGTAGAAAATATGGATCTACATCAAATTTGGCCTAAGTAGAAAATATGGATCTACACTACAGTAGTTGAACTGATAGAAAAGTTTGACTTTAGTTGACTTTTCTATCAATCCACCTTTTCAAGATAAGAGCGCCAAAGCGGAATTTTTTATTTGTTTGAGATTTTGCATCTTTAAGAATTTTTGTCCAAACTTTGTTTTCGCGGTCAAAGCCCTTATGAACTCAAATTCTTTATGTCGCCATAATTTCGAAATAAAGACAGATATGAATGTGAAAATTTGTCCCCATACTATACTTTGTACGTAGAACAAGATTCTAGACTCAAAGATGCAAAAGCTCAAACAAATAAACAATTTCCGCTTTGGCGCTCTTATCCTGAAAAGGTGGATTCAACTGCGGCAGTGTGGATCAATAGTTTCCGCTCAGACCAAATTGCAGAGTGCCCGCAAAGGACCCTGGGTGACAATGGCTCTTTAAAATCAAACGAATTCTGTACTTACATTTCCGTAGACAATCCCTCCAGCTTCTGCATCTTGGACCTCCAACGACGAAGTTTTCTTAGGGTGCACAGTTTCCTCTGGTTCTATATACTCGCCATGATCATTGTTCTTCTTCGCTCTGATATTCTGTGTATTACTCAGAAATGTTTTCAACTCTCTCTGATAAATTGTACGCGAGCCCTGATCGTTAGAGTCGCCTCCAACAAATTCAGGGCTTGAGTAGCCATTTTTGAAAGGGTCTTCTTTGATAATCTCAAGTGGAACTACTGACTCGTGTGAACGAAATTCTGAGAGCTGAGCTTCGTAGGCTCGGTTGATGTAAGCTTGGTTGGTCTTTAGATTGTAGCTTTTCCCATCTTTTGTTAGCCTAATATGAAATATTGTAGATTTCAGATTTTCCATTCTATGATTTAGGTCCTGAGATTTTGTTTCCTAAATCTTTCAGTTGATCCCGTGTCTTGTACGACAAGTTGTAATTTGGCAATTTTGTTTTCGTGACCATTGTTTCTAAGACACGCAATTGTCGAACACTATAAACTAAACATTGTTACCTCATAAATATCGTTACCTATATTGAGGTAACAATGTTTAGTTTATAGTGTTCGATAATTGCCCGTCTTAGAAACAATGGTCACGAAAACAAAATTGCCAAATTACACCCATTCTATGATTAGCCTACAACAATGTTACTTTACATATACCACAGCAAGAAATTTCCAAATGTGATTTCACTGCCTTTGGCTAGCATTCTGTTGAGGTTTCTATCAGAGTATACAAGTCTATAAAAATATACCGTAATATGTATAAGTTTTTAGATAGCAAAGTTTATGCATTACATTTAGATATTTAGATATTTACCCATAATCCTGGTAATAGTATTTCTTCTTGCATCCAAAGCAGCATGCCAGGATGATTACCATCAGAAAAACGAGGGCTGCAGCAGCAATGATTATCCAAAGAATCCAATCCTCTGGGGAAAAAAGGTTCACATACTTGAAACCATGATTCACGAACAAAAGCAAAGTAGGGTAGAGTATACGCCAATCTATCAAGCCTTGAAAACCTTGGACTCTAAACCTAATCCCAACCCTAATCTTGACCCTAAACCTAACCCTTCTTCTAACTCTAACCTTAATTCATTTCCAGGTTATCCCTAGCCCTAACGCTAATTTATTTCCAGCTTTTCAAATATTGGCGTACTCCCTAATATGGTAAAATCGGCACTCATCGGATAAATGAGCCTTTCTAAAATTTTGCGATAAGTCTTGCCAAAATTTTGCAATAGCTCTTCTTATTTTCTGGACAGTTGTTTATCAATATTTTTGTTTTTGTACGTCGATTTTCATCCATTTTTTCACCCGTGCTCTCGACATTGAAGAGAACAAATAAGAAAAAGTTGCAGATATTTTATCGAAGTTTTTAGGCATGTTTTGGAAGCGAAATTTCTTCAGAGAACCTCCCATATAATTTTAAAATGCAATGAAGACATCGAAGTGAAGGAACCCTCAAATGAAAGTTAGGATCTTAACTAATCAACCTGTCGTTTGCCGAGTTCATTGTAGGGATTTGCAAAGTTGGAGAACCTTTGAGAGGGGTATAAGTAATATCTTTTATGGCACTGGAACTGGAAAAAATTTCAAGAAAATTATTCCAGCTTCTGTAGCCCACTTACTGAAAATTTAAATTCCATTGTCAGCCTGTGCCAGACGCAAAAAATCCGATCATATAATGCGTAACATGGCGAAGAACGGATGGAAAAGAAAACGGAATTGCCAGACAATGATGATAAAGACTGTTGCTTCCATTAGAGCATTGCAGACATTGAACATGTTGTTAAATCACTACCTTTGCACAACTTCATAAATGCACAGTACAGGGGNCCGGCTTTAGAATTTTCCCCGCCAAATGATACCCGGATTTAGAAAAAAACGGCGAAAAGTATACTCCAAAACGTAAAAAATACACAAAATACGCCTTTTGACAACTGGCTTTAGAAAAATTTCATTCTTTTGATACCCGGCTTTAGAAAAAAGAGGAGAAAACGACACCCGGAAAGGAGTGGACATCCCGTCAGCAAAATATACTAAGTACCCCCCCGGGGCACAGTACCTGCGATACTTTGCACATGTATGTAGAAGCTCCAACAGCACAATTACTAAGAAGCTATTATTTGCAAAACAAGCAAACAGTACTATCTTGACTCATGGTTGAAAATATCAGACTTGCTTTGTGTGTCAACAGATCAAGCAAAGAAACTAACGAAATCGAAATGTGATTTCAAAATCAAAATGTAATTTCAATGGACTAATCAAGCAACTTTTTGGTCCAGCTACCATGATGGGATAATCATTTCCCGTGAGGAACATTCAGGTACAAATATAGGTACAGGTATTTTTGACTTACCATTGCATGATTTCAAGTGGCAGGGCTTAGCCTCAGTCGTCGCTCCCATGTTTGAACAATTTTTTCCACCATGCCTTGGGGCTGGGTTTGTACAAGCTCTTGTCCTTATTTGAACACCATCTCCACATGATTTAGAGCAACTTTGATAAATTGACCAATGTGAGAAATTCCCATCTAAAAAAACCAAGTAGGGTATCGGTTAAATACAAAAAGAGATTCACTGTTTTCAGTGTTTTCCAGCATTTTCTAGTAAGTAGAATTTCGAAGTAAAAAAAAAAAACGCTTTGCCTTTTGGCATTAAAGGGGTTCCATCTCCAAATTTTTGTCGAAGTGATGATTTTGCAGTTTTTTTATAGGCAATATTACATAGACTTCTCATCTTTTTCTCAAAATGAAAGCGTTAGTTTACAGATAAATCCTTATACTTCACAGAGGAACAAACCAAGCATTCATATCTTTTACGATTGCGCAGTTATAAGTGGATTTTAACGGTAAAGTTTTCGTCGCTTGAATGAAGCCATCAAACAAACTGCAGAAAGCAATGGACACGTACCTAAAACAATGCTGCTTACAGATTTTTTTACAGTACGATGGAAGAACCATCGTGAATTATTCATTAACTTCAATGCATCATACAGGGAGGGTGTATTTCGGTGCAGGTAGAGTTCACACCTCTGAGGAAGCTGCAATGAACAATGGCAAATTTTGTAACAATAGCCTCTGTCTCTTTTGATCGACACGCCAATTCTAAGCGAATAGCAAATGCAGGCAATGGAAATTCTCTCAAGCAGCATATCAAAACAAACAAAGGTGCAAAAGATGTACCGAATCCAGTATGGCTTACTGTCTCATTGTGCACGCAAGCATAGGTTGCTAAGAGAAGATAATACATATTGAACGAAGAAGGATAAAAGAGCCTGTTTGCGAAATGGTTGATGAGCTGTCCGTCCGACACAGATTGATTCTTAAACAGTCAAGTCCCATATATATTACAACAGGCCCGTAGCGCCAATTGGGGCCGGTCGGGCCCGGCCCCCCCAATATTTTCCAAAAGTTGCATTTTTCCTTTCATCTTGTTAAGTAAAATTGACTGAAGGAAATACCAAATTATTCCCAAACCAAGTCTCGGAAGGTTCGTCCCTTTTTATATAAAAAAGACTATTTTGGTGTAGCTTAAAGCAGCAAGACGTAGCCAATCTAATGTGAAATACAGGACATAGCAATGACTTTTTATCTACCGAGATTTCTATCTATATAGCAATTACAAACAACTAAAACCAAAGCAGTGCCCTTCAAAAAGCATTTCTTATCTCAGTTTAGTTGTAACTGGCAGTTGCATCCCTCACGTTCTTAAAATTCTCTCGAAAAAGAGGAGAAACATGATGAATTTCTTGGGTATATGTTGGGTGGGGCAAGAATTTTGTAAAATTGTCCGAGCTTCGAGTTTAGCGATGGTGGGTGATCAATCGGTACTGTGGGTACCAGACCCACCCTTGAAGAAAGATTTTCCTTGGGTTATATGTGTCTGACAATCAGGGTAAAATTGGATTGAAAAATGCATTCTAAGCCAAAGTAAAGAGTGTACCGAAAAAATTTGTCTTCTTGTGCAGATTTATGGAAAAATCACTACGAAATTCGTCTAAATTTTCATTGTAGCAATGGAAAACATGGGGCTGGGAGAGGTTTTCTAAGCCAAAGTAACGCGAGTGGCCTCAAAAATTTTTCTGGTGCCCCCCCCACAATCGCAAAAACGTTCCTACGGGCCTGTACAAATAGCCAAGAAGCGGACTCTGGTCACCACCGAACTGCCCAACAAGAAAAACTTCCCAGTTGATATTTTGGCCTTAATTAACTAAAACAATTCCTTGTCGGATGGATAAATGATCAACCACTTCGCAAACAGCCTCAAAACTAAGCACGTGCCTCAATCATTTTATTGACTCGATTCAGAAGCTGAGCTGTAGGTATTACAATTCTTGTGTATTTTTGTATAATACAAACACTTGATGATCAGCCTCTGAATCAAATGAATAAAATGTCCAAGGCCAAGTTTTAGGACCTGATTAAATGAGCAGGGCTGGCCCTGCTATCCGAGCTGGACAATTTTAGGCGAGATCCCTCTGTCAATAGGAGACATGCAATAAATCTGAAACATGATCGTATGATGGGTGGGCCAGCCCAGGCAGCCGGGATCCCACTTCTGTATAACAGGGCTGGCCCTGCTCAAAGGGATGAAATAATGACGTTTTTCTCATGTAATCGCTTGGCAGTGCTGGAAACAGGGCTGGCTTCCTAAAGTTTATAACTGTGCATGCACCAAGCCACCATATTGCCAATGAGTTGATTTTTCCCGCCAAAATTACTTCGCAGCCCTGGTGTGAATTACTCCATGTAATCGCACGCAACATTTCATCCCTTCTTATAGAGGCAGCCATGTTAGCAGGGCCAGCCCTGCTCATGTAATCAGGCCCTTAGATTTTTCCATTTTCTTTCGATATACACATCACTTAACAATCTCTTTTCGCATGCACAATGAAACAGTTGGCTATACAAGTTTCAGGGAAGCTCTTGCGACTTTGTTTGTTTGGCTTGCAGCTTAAGAGAATTCCTTTTGTCTGCAATCACTAATCGCTTTGATCGCATGTCAATCTGACTAATCGCATGTCAATCAAAAGAAACTGTGGCTATTGTTACGAAATCTGCCCTTGTTTGCTTGTTGCTGTATCATAGATGTTAAATTAATTACACCTTAATTGATCAAACCGTTGTTGTATTGACTTGCTTGGGAACTGTCTCTGAAAAGTTAGAAAATTCTCTAAGCCTGTTATTAGGGGCTCTTTCACCCATCTTAACCATTAGAAAGTGGGCTCTTTGAAGTTCGAAGAAGTTTTTGGTAAACAGAGGTACAGACTGTTTTTAAAATGTCTCCAAATAGTTGATAGTGACAGAATTGTTTATTCATTCTTTGACCATTCAAACAAGCAGAAACCTCTTTCATAGCATGTATGAACTCGAAATGACAACGTCCACTTCAGACTTATTACGTTGAGTCCTAGTATTATGCGCTTCCACCCACCCACTCGACTCGCTCATACTAGCATACTAGTATGAGCGAGTAGGGTGGGTGGGTGGTAGCGATTACTAGCACTCAACGTAATAAGTTTACGTCCACTTACCAACTGGGTATGTTTGGAGGCATCTAATGCCGTGAAATCCAAGTAAACAGCTGAAATGTAATAAGTACATTGAATGGTATCAATTATGAATATTATTGCCATGGTCAAACCGAAAACCAGAAATTACTGATGTAAACATATCTTGCCTTGAGCCTCGATATCACCTAAGAGAAGGAATAAGATTGTTCCAATGTAAAGCAGACATGGGAATCTGGAAACTCAATTTACTAAAATTTATGTTGTTTGACTGAAATCTTAAAATTGTTTTCATGGACATCTTTTCTCAATAAAATCATCTGCAAGTTTCAGATCTTGATTTCCTTTTGGGATGCACAATTTTGGAATCTTTCAATACAGGTTTGAGGAAGTAACTTTTGTCCGTAAATCTTTTATAGGCCATCGACACTCTACACAGGCAATATGGACACGATTGTTGTGATTTTACTATGAAATTACTATGAAATTATTATTTTACTCACCACAATGTTGTGTGCCTCTTCTTCGCGTCTTTAGGCCCTCAGCTCAACTGGCGGTTTATTCATGATTCGAAAGTTAAGGTTGGGGCTTAAAGACGTCAAAAAGAAGCACATAACATTTTGACTAACAGAATAAGAGGGTCCGAATTGAAGTAAACCTCAATAAAGTTAGAAAACCATGGGGTATAGTGCACTAAGTTTTCCAGATAGTTTCAGAAGAACAATATATTATTGCCATACGAAAGGCTTTCATAAACGCTCCTACAAGGTCACATATATGCACTTTGCTAAAAACATCTAAGGGTCATTTGGAGCAAATTATATCTGTTATTAGAGTGTACATGGTAGCTATTACTGACCTACAGTTCACATCCGAGTTCGTAGCTTGACACGTACCATTTCCATTGCAACTGACAGGAGAACAAATTTCTAAAACAAAGAGAAATGAATCTGAAGAGAAGATATTTAAATTATAGGTCATAGCCATACAAATATAATAAACAATTGCGAAAAAGATAGTAGGTCCGCTTTGCTTTCGCTTCGTCTGATGTCAAGAGAAAGTATATGAAGGGAAATGAAATATTACACGTCTTTTATATAAGAAACTGGTTTATAAAAAACTAGTATTAAGATGGCCGAAAATTCAAAAAACTCACTAAGTTCGGAAAGAGCTAAGAAACTTTTTAAAAGCAAAATTGAACGATATAATATGATAAATATGTCGTTGAACCCTTATTTTTGAGTAAAATTAACAATCGGTTTTATGTTTTGAACGTAATAGAATACTTTTTCTTCCCACCTGAGGTTTATTATGTCAAGAAACATGTCTGCAGCGGTGTTGGAAACTACATGGTAATTCATGCATTTAAAAAATAAAAAACAAATTAAGAAACTTTTAGTACTAAAATGCCGAAATTTTCATGTTAAAATAAGAAAATTTTAGTACTACAGTATCGTCTGATCCAAGTTTCTTATAAAAAAACGTGTAGTTGATTCTACGCGGGATGCTTCTGGGTGTATTTGTTTGATAGTTAGGTCTTAATTACCGTTCCAACCAAGGTAGCGAGTCAGTCTTAAAGGGAATCATCATAGTTAAAAGCTGGCCCGGGCCAGGTTAAAAATATAGTCTATCGTATTTAATTCTGTTGGCACGTGCCGTTTCATTGTGTAGCTGAAGAAACAGTGGGTGCGTGGGCGTTTTCGTAGCCTATTTATAGCGACCACTCAATATAGCTATGTCTATTCCCTTTAATATCAATAACTGATTTCCCGTTTGACACTTCCATTGAGACTACAATACCCTCTTCCCTAACATTTTTCTAGCTCTCTTCAGTCACAGTAAACGTCCTTTCCCCCAGTTTGGTTCTGCTTGTCACTGCAGTAAAGCTTCCTTAGGGTTGTTTATTCTGATCTGGTTCAAATACGTTAGTGTGGATCAGCATTAATGCGGCATTAAGCAATTAACCAAAAGTTGTCTTAATTATGAATTACCTTACCTTTAACTTCAATTTGAGAAAAAGTCATCTTTTGGCTTTCAATCAGATCTTTCAAAGATCTACTGGAAATTGTTGAAGATTTTTCAAACCATACTTCTGCATTGACTTTCACTTGACTGTTGTAGCTACAATGAGAAAAGCATTTTAACGGAGATAACATAGTCAGATTTAGTAACATTTGAACAATCGAATCTTGGAAATAAAATTAATCAATTTCAAATAGACTTATTTTCAATAGGAAACTCTTCATAACAAACTCAACTATCAGATCACTATCGGGTCAGTCAAGAAATGTTTGCCACTTTACTGTAAAATTATGTTTATATGTATTAACTATGTTATGTTTGTTGGTATTAATTAGCTGATTCTTGCATTTATGTATTGTAATTAGCTATCTTACCTATTTACCAACGTTAAATAAAGTATGAAAAAAAAGGCGTTTGGAAGCCTGCAGCTATCAAACCATTCGTCAGATTCTAAACTCTTTTACATCATGACCCTCTCCCATAAAAAAATTTCGCCAAAAGTATACCCTGTCCTATAAAAATTTGCCAAAATTATATATGATCAATTGTCTTTTTATATGACACCCTGTCCAATAATTTCCATTTCTTATGACACTTTGTCTCATGATTTTATTTTCAGTTAGAATACCGTCCCATGATTTTTATCGGAAAAAGACACCTTGTTGAGCGGCAGTACCCCCCTTTCGGGTCTGGGGGTTAGGATTGTCAGTTTACAGTTGATCAACATTGACTATTTTTAAAGCCCTCCGCAGGAGCTAGGAATGTTGAAGCGCGAGCGAAGCGAGTGCTTTACTTCCTAGTAAACTGGTAATGCTTGTGTAGTTAACATATCAACTTAAATAAGACAATGTTTTTGTAAAAATTAGCCGCATTGTTCACCACTTACAAGCGTTTTTATAGAAATGTTCCACCTCAAAATCCTTGAAAACAGGCCTAAAACCCTTGATTAAATTTGTTTTTTGCTATCAATCCAGCCTCATGATAATAGATAATAGACAAAAGAAGGCTGAATGACAGTGCCAAGTGGATACGATTATGTAGCAGCCTCTTTACATACCTAGTTAATGTTTATTGAGCAACAAGAGAGACAGATACAGTTTGATTATGATAGTTGTGGGTGGGGCTACATTGCTAGCAAATTTGATCAAGGATTTTAGGCATGTTGTGAAAGATTTTGAGATGAGGCATTTTAATAACATTGCTTGTAGTATGAGAAAGATGCGACAGATTTTGACAAACTAAAGTTTCTTATCTAAGTTGATATATTAGCTACACAGGTATGACCAGTTTAATGGAATCTGATCAACAGCTTACAGCTATAGGCTTTCAAACATCTAAACATTTCTCTGACTCACTCGTCAGAAAATTACGAAGCTGTTTTCTGATCTCCATTCTTGCACAATTTTTCTCTGTTTGTTTACATTTTATCCACGAGGTTGGCCATTAGGCACTGCAATTATAATCTTGACACTCTGCATTCAAATTGACAAGCATATCAGGTGAAACATAGATGCATTTTGCTTCATTGACATCAGGTAGTCGAAATTTTCGTTCATTTGAACAATTAAAGTGAGTGACCTGATGTAAAAGATGATGAGATCTCATAGATCTATGAATAATCAGTCAAGGCCAGAGAAAAAATGGCGTGTGTAATTTTTTCCTTGTCCTATTTACACAGTGTGTCTCAAAAAATCCAATCACAGAACTGGATATTGTAAAAAACTGCTTTAAAATGGTGAAAAGATGATTAAAATTTGATGATCCCCCGTTTTTGCGCCAGTTAAGTTGTTCAATTTTATCAAACAAGTGCTCAAATAGTAACTACATTATTACGCTTTTAGAAAATGATTTGTTTGTTTTGCTAGGATAAGCAGGTCGGGAGATATTGAATTTAAAGCTGGGAAGCTTTTTTTGAGACACTCTGTAGACCACACCATTTAGCTCAGGTCATTCACTTTAAAATGCACTTTGTTTCGTCAATTGGAGTTAGGAACAGATAGTAGAGATGTTTCCACTCACTTGGTAAAATTGAGGATTTCCACTTTCTGGAAATGCTGTGATTGATTCAGAATGCCATGTAGCTAGAAAAGATGATTTAAAAAAGTGCCATGAGATAATCAACTTTTTAAATACGATTTTGGTAGTTTGTGTAAATCGTCTAGTATGATTTTAGATTGTAAACATCCAAGCCATTCTCAATTTCAATATCAATATCTCGGATGTTTATCAACCGATCTGGAAACGCTTGGTTCAAATCTTTGAATTTCTTTGGTTTCAGCAAGGGTGTCAGGACACCGATTAAGTAATTAATAAATAAATATTTATTTACCTTGGTTTTTTTGTTGTTGTCTTGTTTGTTTTGTCTCTCCCTCCTGCCTTGTGAGCTCATGAGCAACATTTCAACCGCCTAAATTAAATTAGGCCAACCGCTTACAAGGGAGTTAGATTCGAAAAAGCGGTTGGCCTAAATTTAATTTAGGCAGTTGAAATGTTGCTCATGAGCTCACAAGGCAGGAGGGGGGGGGGGACAAAACAAAGAAGACAACAACAAACAAAACAAGGTAAGTAGATATTTATTTATTAATTACTTAATCGGTGTCCTGACACCCTTGGCTTCAATAAGGTCAATGCCAAAAGCATTGATTGAGATGATAGTTGTTTAAAGGGGCTGTGCCTCCGTTTCGTGAAAATTCTTGCAAAATGAGGTGTATTGAAATTCTTTTCCTGAAGCTACTCTACAACTTTTTTGAAAAATAGCAACACGTTCTAGTAGATTAATGATCGCAGATTGTGTGTATGCTTTTAAATAGTTAATTATTCCAGCGATTGCTAAGATACAGATTGATTTCGAGTAGGGGTTCAGAAAGGTCTTTCACCCAAATACCAAAATTGTGTTGGTAAATCACAGCGTTTTTCTTCAATTAATTAAACAGGAATTTTCGTATACAAGTGTCTGAGCCCTGTAACTCCTGTGAGAGAAAGCTACAAAATCACGACAAACTGTCATTTTGATAACTTATTATTTAATTCAGAAGCTGAGCATTGAGTAGTTTGAATTACACGTAAAGATATATGAGAAAGGTGATATCTACTGTTCAGCTTCTGAATAAGATTAACACAATTAGGTGGAAGCTATTTAGATCTATCATTCTTCTTTCCATACATGCTCATGTCTTTCCTTACCAACTTTTTGTCGCATGCACAATGAGTCAGTTAGCCACTTAGGTTTCATGGCGTAATTCAGGGTTTTATGGTTGTTTACACTCACGGTTTAGTCAGTCAGCCGTAGAAATTTAAAATCTTTAATCTCTACAATGGCTAATAGCTGTGTACTAGTGTGTCAATCAATGGTAACGAATGGCCTTGTCACTGAATTTACGCCTCACAACTTTTCTTGATCCTTCTCAAATGACCCTCACTTTGGCAAGTCTTTGTTGAGCAACCAGCGATAAAAACCCTTCGAGCACTCTCCTCCATAGAGGCTCTTATTTTGGAGTGGAGGAGGGAAGAAGAGAAAAAGTGGAGCTCCCTTCCCTATTCTTCTTCCTTCTCTTCATCCCCCGCCTCTTAAAAGAGCCTCTGTGGAGGAGAAACACTTCCCAAAGTAAAAGAGTTAGCAATAAGCGAGTACTGTACGACCGCAAGGAGACGCAAGAATTAGCAAAGATAGGGAATCCTCTATTTCAATAACCAGTTATTAGTTGGCTTACCTCATTGCTCAATTCCATTGCAAGAATCGTGTAATTGTGGGATGTTTGGTTAGCCAGGTCTTGATTGAAAGTTCTATTTTGTAAATATCCCGATATGCTAAAAATTAAATATTGATCACGGATGAATGGACTCGAAGTCGTTACTGGTGCTTGCAGTGACGACGTCAAACTTGTGGAAAATGATGATGATGTCGCTGTTTTGAAAGAAAACTTGTCCAGGCTTGTATATAGCGTAGATATTGTTGTTGTTGTTGCAGTAGCAGTAAATTGGTCAAGTTTATGAGTTGAACTTAAACGAGAACCAAGTCTAGGAGTAGCTGAGGTTGAAATTGTTTCACTGGAATGTGTCATTGCTCCAGCCAAATTTGTTGGTTGGGGTCCAGCTTGTGTTTCTGTTGACATATGATCTGTTGAGATCTGAGATGTTCTTTCTGAGGTCTCACTCACTGATTTTGACGCTGTGCGTTCTTGATTTATAAATACTGAAGAAGTAGCTCCGCTTACAACTGTTGACGACTCTTGTGTGACAGAACTTTGCATGATTGAGGTCCTTGCAGTCAAAGCAATTGCATCGAGTTTTGACATTGTGCTTGTTTGTGACTGAACAAAATGTACAGAATTTGTAGAATAATAAAACAATGTGGCAGAGGAATGCATGCTTCTTGTTTCTGCCAAGTTACCAAAAGTCGTTATGGTCGAACTTTGTGTGTGACTTTGAGTTAACATCACTTTAGACGTGATTGCGATTTCCTTGACTAATACCATGCTCGTTGAAATGATATCGTTCTGCACTATTGATGAGATATTGCTTAGCATTTGTGACATATTCCATGCTAGAGCTGGTGTAGCTTGAATCTCCTGTTGTGATGTATCATTCAAAGAAACCGTACTGCTCATAACTGGAGATGGCGTTATTGTTGAAGCTCTAGCGATTTCAAAGTACTCTATTATAATCACAAGAAGTACATGCGCAAATTTGAGACCAGCCATTTTAATAGTTGTTCCACAAAGCTCTGATGCTAGATAGAGTTAAAATCTTCTTCAAGGTAAGTTCTTTCTCAATGTTAAAAGTCTTTCTGCACCAGAATTCTCATGAGCAGTTTCAAGGTCCTTCTTGATCAAGGGTCCTCACACTTTTAGTAGTGTCTTGTAGTGAACAGAATTCTCGCGAACAGTTCCAAGGTATTTCTTGATCAAGGGTCCTCACACTTTCAGTAGTGTCTTGTAGTGAACAGAGTTCTCGCGAGCAGTAATAACAAAGAGTTACTTGATCAAGAACTAGCTTTTCACCCGTAGGCCTTTCGGGAGCATAAGCTGTAAGATGATTTCGGATCTGATTTGTAAGGTCGGCTATAAGTAAAAATTCCTCAACGAAGGATGCAGTTTGTTTCACTTTTTCACTACCTCGAAGTAAGCCTGTCAGCAGCAATAATTCTTTGTTATGAACAGATGTCGCACACGCAGCACACGCAGCACACGCAGCTCTCTTGTTGTTTTACAGAACCAAGTTTCAAAATATCTTGCTGTGACCAGATTTCCCAAAAACTAACATCTAGCTTGCTTAGAAGCAACTCTTCACACTGTATGACGATATTTGTAGGCAGGCTGTTCAAAACATGTCTTGTTCTAAGCAATCAGAAGATATTTGAAAACCAGCTTCACATATTTCATTAGTTGCCTTATGCACGATTAGCTGCACATATGCCAGTTTTAGAACAAGAACTAGATTTCATACCTTCACTGAAGGTGGCTTGGAAACTCTGACTCATGGAAACTCAAACAATTACTATTCTCAATGTCATCTAAAGAAATTTACCTCAAATTAATATTTGATCACGATTCTCAATTAGAATTATATTCTCCACCTGCTAATTTACGTTGTCTGAGATTTCTTCAATGATTTGCGACTCCGACATGTTAGAAAACAGTTCTCTCAAACAGCATAATGGTTTATATTTCCTTATAAGGCACGGCGGTTAAAATAGTGTTCAACTTATCATTTACGATTGTCTAATATTTAATCGGCTTTCGGCAAAAATGTTTCTCGTATAAGGGTGCAAAATTGTGGAACAATCTTTCTGCTGAAGTCAAATCGTCCAAAACTCATGAGATATTCAAAAAAGTATTGGGAAATACCAACGGCGAATGCTGATTCTCTCTTTCACGCTATAGTTAGCATTACTTTAATTTGTTATACAGAAAATTTTGTAAATAAGATTATATAATTTTGTATGCCTTTCTTTTTTAGTAATTATTTATTGTACGTGTATGCACTGTCCACTGTAAATCAGTTCTTCACTGACGTAGCCAACGTGCCTAAAGAATTTAAAATCAAATCAAAATCAAATCAAACCACGGGCTGTAGGAAACAAAAATAAAATTTACAAATGATATATCGAGCCTTCCTAGCTCATTATTTCGTTCCTGATATATCGCCATTTTAATCCGCGCGCGTGGCAGAGTGATGAGACCAAGAGCCACTATACCACTAGACCTTCCCCACCCCAAGTCGATCCCTTTCCAACAGTTCCCAAATCCGCAATTCCAACATTCGGACTGTTGGCCCAGGGGGGGGGGGGTACTCCCTAACTTTCAATACGGGGGGTCCGTGCCAATTTTTGGGGTCTGAAATCTTAAAATAAATCAATATTTGGAGTCTGTGAAAAACAACATACACATAATTAAATATTTGGGNGTATGCCCCATACTTTAGTGTTCATCCGTTAATACATAATGCAATAAATAACCATATTTGGGGTCTCCGTGACTCAGAATGAAAATTAATAACAATATTTGGGGTCTCCAAAACATTAGACTCAATATTTAGGGGTCAGCAAAGAAATACTGGCATGGACCCCCCCGTATTGAAAGTTTGGGAGTACACCCCCTGGGACTGTTGGATGTGCGGATCCAGTGGGAAAGGGATCAGTCAAACCAACTCCCGGTGGGTGCATATCATATGAATTTGTATCTGGCAGGCATATCCATGGTTTCTCTTAGAAGGGGGTGAATTTTCAATAAATTTTTGAAAGAAGTATGGTGTTTGAAATATGCTGATGAATCGTGTAAACTTGCGTGTAAACAAAACAGATTCTAAACCATTTTTAATTGTTTTCGAGGTTGTATGACGAGCGTTCTACACGATCTTGAAGATCATCCAACATAGGGTGTGTTTGATTGGTAATTCCAAACCAAATTCTGAAAACAGTAGACTTCGCAGAGACGGAAATATATTTCCCAATCAAACACAAAAATCTTAAAACGGTAGGTTTCGGATTTACCACCAGGGTTTGCTAATGAAAACGAGAATCTATTTTTCTAAAAAAACTTTGCTAGACATTCCAATCAAACTTCAACTTACCGCGTAAGTCCATGGAGCAATGCGGACACCTTTATTTTATCCGAAGGTTACTACCTTAACTGCGAGCGCAGTAATCTACATCTTCGGAGGAGCACTGCGAGAGCAGTGAACTACCTCATTAAAAATAAAGGTGTCCGCATTGCTCCATGGTAAGTCTCGTTTAATTTTAAATTATCGTGTACACTGATTTTAAATTATCGTGTACATGCCTTTTAGCTTTGTATCAGTCAAAGATTTTCAACTAAAACACAGCAACTTGTTTGATTTATCTGAAAAAATCTTGTTCAGGTGCCTACGTGCATTTGGATATTGAATGTAGAAGAATAATTCCAAAATGTATCTAATTCCACAATCTACGCAAGGGCGCCTACCTTGTATGAATTGGGTTTATTCGAACCGGAAGACGTAAGATGACGCAAGATAATTTTGTGGTTTCAGATTCAGGTGTTGATGTAATGCGATATCAACAGTTACAGGAGATGACCACAGGGAACCAGACAGCGTGATTGGTCAACACTGATAGACGTTAGAATTTGAAAATAGCCGTAAGTATAGCAATTGCTCCGTGTACTATGTCACGAAAACAGTCACACAAGGTAGGCGCCCTTGATCTACGTTCTCTAATTACGAAATTATCGATGAAAATTTCTTCAAGTTCACTAAAAAAGGAATATATTCCTCACCTAAAATCGTAGTAAATCGTATAAAACTGTTGCTTCTCCTAAATTCTGTATTGGTGACTGTCAAGTGGAGAGTGTGGAGCATACAAAGTATTTGGGTGTGATGATCGATAGAAATTTGGATTGGGAGGAACAAGTTAATACTACGCGTGCTAAGGTATCTCGCGCAATAGGCTTTTTGAAATATTCTAAAAAGTTCTTACCTCAAAACACGTTGTGTAAGATGTATCGGGGCATCGTAGAGCCCTATTTTCGTTACTGTTGTTCAGTGTGGGGAAGCTGTGGGGTGACCAGGATGCAAACCCTTCAAAAGTTACAGAATCGAGCGGCTCGAATTGTGACAAACAGCAATTTTGATTCTTCTGCAGCTTCATTGATACACAGTCTACAATGGCCAACTGTAAGTGATATTATTACAAGCGAAACTGCTACAATGATGTACAAGTCGTTAAACGGCCATGTACCTGAGTATCTTTCTGAATTGTTCATTAAAAACTCGAGTAGAAACATCAAAACACTGAGAAATACTTATACTGATCTTTCACTGCCTTTACGGAAAACTAGCAATGGGCAAAAGGCGATATCCTTCCGTGGAGCTAAACTCTGGAATCAACTTGAACACGACGCTAAACAAGCACCCTCCCTTGCCAGTTTCAAGAAAAGAAT
>REGM01000139.1:258707-269382 GCA_004194415.1 Aurelia aurita | reverse complement strand
GAGCATTCTATGTTGCCAAAAGACATAGGAATGAAGCTGGTACCAATATTTCAACGACTAACGGAAAGAGGCCTGCTTGAGAGGTGCCAAAAGAATCGAACACAAAACCCTAATGAATCATTACACAATGTCATTTGGAGGTTTTGTCCAAAGATTACCTATGTTGGTAGAAAGGTTGTGGAAACAGCTACATGCTTGGCCATTTGTCAGTTTGGAATGGGAAGCTCATTCAAACTTCTCCTTCATCGCATATTAGAGATGGAGCCAGGTGTAAACCTGGAAGCCTCTGTGAAACAGTCAAGCATTGAAAGAATAAAGATTGCAGATAGAGCAAATAGTGAGGAAAAAAAGAAAAGAAGAAGACAGCTGAGGTTTAAAAAAAGTAGTCAACAGAAGAAGGTCAAAGAGAAAGAAGGTGAAACATACAAAGCTGGGGCCTTCTCTTGAACGTCAAACACTGCACTGGTCTGAAATATTTTATGAAACATTTTGAAAAATTTTGCTCAAGAAAAAGTGAATTACAGAATTTTACATATCTGAGATTGTCTGTTTTGGTAACAGGGTGCATTTATTTCTTTCAGGTAGAAAATAAAGGTTTTATCAAGTAAATAGCTGTATTCAATCTTTAGCAAGTGTTTATTTGTGTTTTCCCGAAAATCCACTTTTGCGCAATGTTTTGAAATTGCAGCATCTTAATTTCAAAGGCCTTCTTGTCAGTATTAGATTGCTATACATCATTTTCCTCCTCATTCTATGTTGAATGCAATTGTATTAAGTTCTCTGTCATAGGCCCAAAGGTCTAAACAATGGAAACTAGTCTAATTTCATCACTCTCAGCGTAATCGCTCAATTTTCTAAATTCAATGCTAAAAATTCAAAATTCAATAAATTTCAGCTATTTGGGTACCAATTGCATTCTCCTACATCTAATGAGTCAGAAAATGTATGGTTTTCATGCATTCATAGGACCCTTTAAGAAATTAAGACTCTGTAAGCATTGGTAGTTTAATGTCCTTATCCTTTGGTTTCCATGGTAACCAATTCTATTTTTAGATTTTAGATGTGATATTTGGATTCACCATATCAAGTTACCCCTGGGCATGGGTTTTTTGTTTATTTGGATGAGAAACAGGGGTTTTAGCATTTGGACTAGACAAGTACCTTAAAACAGCATGTTCATGTGTTTATTTCATAGGCTTAGGTCTGACTGACAATTGCTACCTGTCCTTTCCCTACTCGCTATCGTGAGGTAGGATAGAGGAGCAATTTTATGCAACATTTTGCAAATTTCCTATAGAAACCTATAGACATTTTCTGAAGATTTACCCCAAAACAAGATGGCGTCGTGTTTTCAACGCTGCTGTGACGTCATGCCGTCTGTATCAATACTTTTTTGGGACATCCGGTACATGGTTTGTTTAAAAAATTCCCACCATGTCCTTTAAAATGTTTCTATCTTCCCGAATATATATCTTGCAACTACCGGGTGAGTCAGAAAAAACAATCATCGTTTGAAAGGTCACTGATCCCTGGACATCAAAACGATAATGTTGAAAAATACATTATTTAATGGTTGACATGTTCAAATATAATTTAAAATTTACCTGATCGAAATCGGAAACTCCGTTCTGAAATTATGAGCGATTTTCTGGAGAAAGCCCCTTCAAGAAACCTTCGAAACAGCCCTAAATCACGAGCAAATTTTTCAAATATTTCTGCCATACAGCAATGACTTGCACATGCGTTAGCAAGTGTTATCCTCTTGGGAGGATAAAATCTCGGAGAATATTGCTGTTATGATCCCAGGGATGGCACTTTAACCCTCCCAAAGGAATAACAGGTGCGAAAGCCATGTAGAAGGCATTGTTGTAAGGCAGAAATATGACGGAAATTTGGTCATGATTTTATGCCATTTTTGAAGGTTTCTTGGAGGGGTTTTCTTGGAAAAATCCCTCATAATTTAAGAACGCAGTGGCCGATTTCAGTCAGGTAAAATTTAGAATTTATTTGAACATGTCCACTATTAAACAATATAATGACCAATATTATTGCCTCGATATCCAGGGAGCAGTGGCCTTTCGAATGGGGATTGTTTTTTCTGACTCACCCGGTAGTTAGTCTATAAAAAATCTTTTTTTCAGATTTACAGTGGACGATCAACATTCTATTAGCATGTGCTACACTGCTTGTTACCGCTGCTGTTGTTGATGCTCTTACATATGAACAGCAGCAAGAATTTTGCAAGCGCGATAGAAACCAAGGAAAGATCATTGGAGTTGACAAGATTGATGCTACGAAATGCACTATAGACTTCTGCGCAGGAGGGGACGTGGATCGGGGCTTTGTTGATGATCATTGTCAAGATGTGGCAGCAGAATGGGAAAGGACTGGTGGCATCGAGGGAATTAACCAACGAAAAGGAAAATGCAATAATAAAAAAAAGAGATTCAAAAATTTATCGATAGTGGACATACATCAACAAAATCTAGCAACTATTCTTGTGGCGATTTGCGTAAATGGAAACATCAGTACAAACATACCAGTTTCTANTGCACTATAGACTTCTGCGCAGGAGGGGACGTGGATCGGGGCTTTGTTGATGATCATTGTCAAGATGTGGCAGCAGAATGGGAAAGGACTGGTGGCATCGAGGGAATTAACCAACGAAAAGGAAAATGCAATAATAAAAAAAAGAGATTCAAAAATTTATCGATAGTGGACATACATCAACAAAATCTAGCAACTATTCTTGTGGCGATTTGCGTAAATGGAAACATCAGTACAAACATACCAGTTTCTACCCTCAAAAGATTTGGAATCGAGGCTTGGTTAGGCCTTGGTTAGGCCTATACCAATGGGTTGATTAACGAAGGAATTGATTGATTTGCAGAAATGCAAGGAAAGCTATGCAACAAAATTTCTTTTGCTCTTGATTGACTTACAAGAACAAAGACTTGTCAGTGACTTGCCATGCCAAGTTTTTCTATGGTTGATTAGTCACAATGCAGATGTAAATAAACCGAGTTGCATGTAAAAAGTGAAAGACCAAATTATCGATTCCTAAACTAGATTTATTGATAGCAAGCGCTAGAAATCAGTTCTATATTATTTCCAAATGGACAACTACCACATGAAGCCTAAAGTTTGTGTCAAATGTGATGTCAAGTGAAAATGTCTGCGCATAAAAACAATCGAAGTGTTTTGCATAAGTAATTTAGCAATATCTCAAACCTCATCTGTCATCTAATTTGAGATAGACTTTATTTTCTACTGGGCAGAAAATTCCGCTCGTGAAATCCTTTTCCAGCCATCTGATTGACTTTCGGAAAAGCGAAGTCACCCAAAAGTGTAGAAACCAATTCAACTTTCCGGCGGAATCACTCTTGTAAACAATGCAGATCTTTTGCGAGCAAAATTTTCCACCTAGCACATATTTTGCTGATGGGATGTGCACTCCTTTCCGGGTATCGTTTTTGCCTCTTTTTTCTAAAGCCGGGTATCGAAAGAAGGCAATTTTTCTACAGCCGGTTGTCAAAAAACGTATTTTGGGTATTTTTTACGTTTTGGAGTATACTTTTCGCCGTTTNATTTGAAGCGTGCTAAGAAGCTCTGAGGGGCCTTTCTTATTCTCTGGTCCCAAGAATTAAGTCATTGTATATATAAAATCCTTGTAAAATAGATGTTTCTTTAGTCAGTTTTAGGGTTAGAGAAATATTTGGCGAAGATATTCAGTTAGGCCTCCCTCCTCCAGAGAGGTCTAGCTTGTTCCCAAGTTTCGTCCCTTGTATCAGAGCCTTCTCAGTAAAATTCAAGCTCATGTCTGAGCTTGAACGCTAATTGTTCTGGGTTCTGCTTCAAAAACCGATTTTAGACACCAGATCTATCCGAGCCTTGTGAGTCGCCAAAAAGGCTCCTTTTATTCTTTGTTTAATTGCTTCTAACCTTACTTACCCTAGCCTGCGCGCAGCCTCAACTCTTAGGAGGAGTGGAGGCTGCATGCAGGTGGACTTGCCCAAGTCGTCTTCTTACAAGACGACTTGGGCAAGTCCAGAATGCAGGCTAAACTTACAACAACCAACCCTCTCGTCCCCGAGCATATTTTCCCTTGTATCTCTTACTGTGTTACCCGATATTGATTGAGTAGGGTAGGGTGGGGTAAAGTGGCTATGGGGTAAAGTGCCCGGGGGGGTACTTCATTAGCGGGTCAGACGGGGATGTGCGCCAGTTTTGGGGTAGTTTTTGGCTGAAAATTCTGGGATTGGGGTATAGTTTCATTGGAAAATTTCTGGGATTGGGGTATACTTTCATTGGAAAATTTCTGGGATTGGGGTATACTTTCATTGGGCATTTTCTGGGATTGTGTTGAATGCATGGGACTTTTTGAGAGCAACACGTGCTCAGTTTTAGGTGAAAACGTAGTTCAGTTGTTTTTGTATCGAAGACACGTGTTCAAAAACCTCGTTCCAATGGCTCTGCCCACATGGGACTGGGATAGGACTTTTTTTAAATTCTTGGATTGGCTATCAATACCACAACCATATTCTGGGATTGAGTTGTAACAGAAATCCTTCTGGCGCACACCCCTATATGAACCTAGAATGAAGTCCCCCCCCCCCCCCGGGGTAAAGTGGGTCTATTAAGCTTTTTGCTACAAAATATCCTTGTTCGTCAAATCGGAGAAAGGTTGGCTATTTTTCTTGTAATGTCTACATAATAAGAAGCTTTTTTATATAAAACATTCGTCTTAGATGTATTAATTCATTCATTCATTCATTCATTCATTCATTCATTCATTCATTCATTCATTCATTCATCAATTCATTAATTCATTAATTCATCAATTCATTAATTCCTTCAAGCATTCCTTCAACTACACTTTGTCGGGGAAAATGTCAGCCTATATTTAGGAAAACTTTCAGACTAAATTCGTCAAAATATCAAAATATTTGCAGAATGGTCCTTAAAATCGACATGAATCTGGGCAGCCTAGATTTAGGAAAACTTTCGGCCTAAATTTGTCAAAATATCACAATATTTGCAGAATGGTCCTTAAAATCGACATGAATCTGGGCAGCTCCAACACTTTTTCTTACAGACTTTCATAGCATTGAAACTTTCACTGGCATCTTCATTCAATTAGCTTACATTGAAGTATTGCTGTTTAGCATCTGCATCAAGCCTAGTATCTGCAAAATATATATCAATATAATCCATGTTTAGTGTTTGTTTTTTTGTTTGATTGATTTGTTTTTGTTATGTTGCAATTATCCTGGTAGTTTTTCCTGGTAGTAGGAGAAGGGTAACCTCCTTAATACGGGTACGGGATTGGCCATTTGCTGGTTGCCTTTTTTCCCGTGTCGGCAGAAATTAAATTTTAAGGTGTCTCTTTTGGTATGATCACAAATAGCCATACATTTTGGAGGATCATTTAAAAAATAGTTCGTTAGGTTATTTAATTGGTTCTAATTTCATATACTTGATAAAATTTTTGGATTTTGTCGCAATTTTAGGGTATGCATTTTGTATTGCCTGTCAATTTTGTGGTATTGTTTTTGGAAAATTTATAAATTTTAGGATGCGTTTGATTGGTACCAATTCTAGAAACGGTAGACTTGGTAGACTCGGAATTTGCGTTTGATTGGCTCCGAAATTCTGAAAATGGTAGGTTGGCAGGTTTGGAAGGCCTTCTGAACCTTCTGCTCCAAAAGGCAGAAAGTTTGGCAGACTTCGGAGAAATTCTCGCTTTCATTAGCAAACCCTGGTGGTGAACCCGAAATCTACCGTCTCAAGAATTTTTGTGTTTGATTGGGAAATATATTTCCGTCTCTGCGAAGTCTACCGTTTTTCATAATCTGGTAAGTTTGGAATTGCCAATCAAACACACCCTAAGCAGGGACCGCAAGCCCCAGCCCCCCCAATAATTTTCAAGTCGTACTTTTTAATTTTTTAAGAAATTATGTTTATATCAGCAAATATCACCTAGGGTTCATAACTTAAGCACTATCGAAGTTGCAACTATTGTTATCAATAGAAATGAGAGCAAGATAAGAAATTTTGGGAATTTTGATTGAAAGTTGGATCTATTGCCGATACAAACTTATTCTTAAGAAATAATGTTCGCGTTATTAGGTTCTGTTAAGTTTAAAATCTTTATTTCTGAAAGTAGAGAGACTTTATGTTTCCGTAGAGCCAAACTCGCATAAATCGGATCGCTTCTGACCAAGAAAAACTATCCAATTGCACGAACTCCGACTTATGCGAACTAATTTGAAAATGAAAATGCGGATGGGACTTTCAAGTCTCTTCGTTTTTTTCCGACTTATGCAAATATCCGAATTATGCGAGTCCGCCTTACGCGAGTATGACTGTGTTTACTACATTAAATGTAATAATTCCGCGAAATTACGAAATTCTTAACTTTATAACATAAAAGATTAAAGCGGGGCATTTCTTTCATCCAAAAGACGCTCCGTGGCACATGAACCATTCGCCATCAGATGAAAGATTGCAATACTGTACACTTTATTCACCGATGATTTTATGGAAATTTAGTTGTTGAATATGCTACTAACGAAGATCTTTTCTTATGCGATTCTAGCTATGAAAAGGGTGTTGGTCGCATTTATAGCCAAAGTAGAGGGCGTGGTCGAGAAAATTTTCAGACCCCCTCAGAGTTGCCCACTGCTTTCTAGCCCCCCCAATCCAAAATATTATCTGCGGTCCCTGACCCTAAGTGTGTGATTTCACACCCCCGTCATCTGCATAACCCCATCCCCCGGTGGCAGTGGCGTGGCCAGGGAAGAGTACGAGGGGGGCAAATGCCCCCCACTTCCAATAATTTGGCTAAAATTGTAATTGAAAAATGCAATAAAAATATCTGGGTATACCTTTTTACCCTCCCAGTTTGAAAATTTTAGACTTTCGCCCCTTACTAATTTTTGTCTAGCCCCGCCACTGCCCGGTGGTAGTTTTTGCTAGGAAATTGAGTTTAGCGTTTGTTTGTTTGATTGATTGATTGATAGGTGTTTTTCGTCATTTCAGGCAGCACCAAAAACTCCGAATTTCTCCGATGAAGAAGATCACGATGCAACAACTGATTTTCGATGTCATTGGAGAGATTGCGGGTTGCTGTACGACGGTCAGGCTTCCCTCATAGCCCATGTCAATAACGACCACATCCAAGTATACAAGAGTGATTGCACGTGTTATTGGCGGGGATGTGCAAGGGAAGAAAAGCCATTCAAGGTTAGGCATATACTGGCTCTTCATGTTAGGAGCCACACAGGAGAAAAACCATATGCTTGTGATGTAAGTTGTTTTAGTATCTTTATTTGGTAGAAATTGCGACTTCGTAAAAAATCGTAAGAGTCGTAAGGCCAGGAGGAAGACGAAAAACAGTATCATAGCTAAGGAGTCTTAATATTTGGCATTTTGGCCATAACTTAATCACAAAATAAGAATGGTGGAGATTGAAGTGTTGGCAGGGAACCGTAGTTTCACCAAAAATCGAATATCAAGGATTGCGACGATTATCATTTCATCTTTCAGACATTCCAATTCATATTCCAGTTGAAAAAAGAGCCGAGTTCAAGTTAGCGACATTTCTTAAGACAATCCAGTGGCTACATATTAAATGATTATAAGGCTAGGCCATGTTTTTGCTTTGAAGTTTCGAAGCAAAACTATGCTTTATCTTCAGAATACAGTACACAATTTCTTAAAGATAATCAAAGGATATAAAAGCACATCGCGGAAGGGGTCTGGGTATTCTATTATTAGCCTATTGTAGAGGAACAATAGCATGCGTGTGAGTTTTATTTTTCCTATCTATAGATGACCTCCACTTAGCTCCGTTAATTCACTTTAAAGCGCGAGGCTATATTTGCGGCGGAGCCGCAAACTATCCGAGTTGAATTGAGAACTTTTTTTTTTTGTTTTGTTTTTTTTTTTTGGTTTTTCTCAGAGTCCTCTTCAGTGACAGCACTGAGCACAGCTATTGTTTAACGTGCAAGACTCAAAACATCATTGTTTTTATTGTTGTTCTTTCACCATAGTCCAAAGCTTTGTTTGTACTGTTCTACTTCTCCTGCATACCGCGCAATACTTAAAAGTTCTGTTGTTGATGTTGTATTAACTTTTTGGGTTTCTTCTGCAATTTTGAACATTCTTTTATATTGCTTGCAGTTAACGATATGTTCCGTTGTTTCTACTTCTTCTTTGCAGCCATCACAAGTTAGGTCATTGTATTTCCCTTTGTAGTTTGCTTTTATTTTTGTCATATTGAGTCTGAATCGCATTATTTTGGTTACTTCTTTTATTGAGTATGTATCTAGGTACTCTTTTCTCCCATACTTATCATTTTTTATCAACCTTAATTTCGTTTTGTTTAATGTCTCTTCTCGTATGATTTCTTCTATTTTTTTTTGTATTTTTTCTTTTATTTCCTTTTTCCATTTAGATTTAACTTTCTTTGAAGCCGTCTCGATCTTTACATCTATGCCGTACTCTTTTGCTATCGTTTCAAGTTCTGCATACCAGCAATTAGGCAGGCCACTATTTGCTTGACTAAGTAGTACTTGCTTTGCTAATCTCGAATTATTTGATGTAATGAACCAGTGATATGCCATGAATTTCTTGTAGTGTATCATTTGATGGATAGGCCAAATTCCACTTTCAGATAGCATTCCCCAATATGGCGTACTTTCTTCTACTTCAAATGTTCCAACCAGAAGTTTTTTCTGCAATTTTTCAATTCCTTCGTATTCTTGTTTCGTTATATTTGTAAAGATTTCTGTTCCATGTAAAATTGTTGGCATCACTACTGTTTCTAATATTTTTAATCTCACTTGTGTTGACATTTTCCCTACTTGTTCTGTGCTTCCATATCTTTTTATCGTTTGTATCATATATGGTATTTTGCTTAATCTTTTTTGAATTTTTGTTTTGTTATCTCCATTCTCATTAAATGATTCTCCTAGGTACTTGAATTCTTTAACTTGCTCTATTCTTCCTTTTTTCACTTTGATGTTTAGTTCATCTTCTTTTTCACCAACTTTTTTACCTTTCTTCTTTTTGAAGTTGATTATCATTATGTTTGATTTTTGATCATGAAAGGTGAATTTTTTCTCTTCTTCCATCGCTTGTAAGCTTTTCTCCACTGATTTTAACTTTTCCTCTGATCCTATGCCGATGATATCATCCACAAATATAAGATTCTCAATCTCTCTTTCTGCCCCTATCATCGTATAGCTTGTTCCGTTAATTGTGTTAACTTTATCTGTAGCTACGCTACATAAGAGCGGTCCAAATATGGTTCCTTGTTTCACAGCTGCTTCAAGATGAAACGGTTTTGTTACTCCATATGGTGTTTCCACTGTTACTTCTGATTTTTGATTCATCAATCTTATTATCTGTAATTCTGCTGCATTCATTCCCTTTTGATACAGTTCATTGCAAGAGTCATCTAACCATAATTTATCAAAACACTTTTCAGCGTCGATTATAATTGTGTAGAGATCTTGCTCAATGTACCGATAGTAATCAATGGCTGCCTGGAAAATGAAGAGGTTATCAATTGTGCTGTGTTCTTTTCTCCCTCCACTTTGATACGGTGATAAGGCGCTGTCTATTGTCGTAATGTTCCTGTTATATATGATTTTCTCTAACACCTTCGCTATTGCACTTGTAATAAATAATCCCCTCTGATTGGTTAGATGTTGCCTTTTTCCTTTCTTTTTGTATATTGACTTTATTTTGACATCTCTCCATTCTTTTGGTATTGTTCTTGATTTCATAACTTCATTCATCATTTCTATTATGCTGTTTATCAAATCATCTCCTCCATATTTTATGTATTCATACTTCCAGCCCTGTAGATCTGTAGCTTTCTTATTTTTGAGTTTAGCTCTAACCACTTCTACTTCATTGTGCTCAATTTTCTTTATATCTTGACATTTTGCCAGGATTTCTCTATTCTTTGTGATTTCTTCAATCCTTTCTTCCGCTTTCCTTTCCTCTTCTGTGCTTGCTGTCTTTGTTGTCAGTACTTTCAAATAATGGTCTCTATATAAATTTTTAATTTCCTCTGCGTTCTCTATTAGTTCACCTCCAGTGTTCTCTATTGCTATTTGTTCTTGTTCTCTTTGGTTCCTTGATTTCATTTTCGAGATAAAATCCCAAAATGTTGTTGAGTTAACTCCTCCTCCTTTCTTAATTTCATCTACAGTCTTGCATATTCTTTTTGATTTTTGTTCCTTTATGTGTTGTAATATGTGCTCATTTATTGTGCCAATTTTCTTTATTATTATTCGTTTTTCTTCAGTTGTTATATTTCCTTTCAGTTTTTGTCTCTCTATTCTCTTAGCTCTTCTAAGAATGCGTTCTATTTTTGAATTTCGTTTTCTTGTCTTTAATTTTTTCTCAAAAACTTCTTTTGCCAATTTTAACACTTCTGAATTCCATTTTGAGTATTTTTCATTTATAGTTTCTTCAGATTGCTTTTGCCATATGCTAGTTAGATTGTTCTCGTTTGTCCTTTGCTTAAATTTTTGAAAATTTGCTTCATTCATTTCCAGTCTGGTGTTTTTTACAATGCTTTTTAAACTTTCCAGCCAGTTCATTTCCAGGATTATAACATTGTGATCACTGAATATTTCATTGACTACTTTACCTTCTT
>REGM01000139.1:222683-237146 GCA_004194415.1 Aurelia aurita | reverse complement strand
GTCCGATATTTCTGGGTCAGAATATTGCCAAAAGTGATATTTTTGGGTCAATATGAACTGAAATTATGGGCATGATATTTTCTTGCATCAAATATAGTTATGCTGATATTTCTGGGATTTGTAGAGGCAATCCTGACCTCAATTTGCATTGTTTCGGGATATTTGATGTTTGCTTACAGGTATCTAAGTATAAAATGAGCTGATATTTTTGGGTTGCGATGAAGCTGAACTGATATTTTTGGGTTCCCTGAAAATTTCTCGGACTGACCTCCCCGTATGTGTATGTGCTGAGCGTCCCCCCTGGGCATGTAACGTCCTCAAGTTCAGAGAGCTGCCCATTTACCTTACAACACTGTTTTCTATTCGAAAGGTATGAACGAAACCAGCGTAATTCTTTATCTTTTATTCCATATAAGTAAAGCTTCTTAAGAAGAATCTCATGATTTACTGTGTCAAAGGCCTTCTTTAGATCTATGAACGTTACTGACGTATATTTGCCTTTGTCTAATGACCCGGGGCCTGGGAAAAATTTACAGTCAAATGCCCGGGGGCCGGGAATATTTTTGTGCAAATGCCCGGGGGTGTCCCGGGGGGGATGGTCAGGGTAGGAATTGAACGAGACATTATTACCTTTATGTCTTATGCATGCAGATACCAGGGGTCATCCTAAGCCCTTCCATTTTCCAAAATGGGCAGTTTTAACTCAATTATGGGCAGTTTTAAATGACAAAATGGGCAGTTCTAAAATCTCACTTTGGGGATATTCTACTCCAAAGTCCGCTATTCTCAGAAAATTTCCAAAATGACTTTTAGACAGTGTCATTTAATATACAAATTTTGCGTTTGTAGATGGCAAGAATACAATTTTAATGACATCTTAACCCATTCTAAGCCAATCTGAACAGTGGATACCAAATATATTTGGGGCAATGGTATTTGGGGATAAAGCAATGAGGACACCTTTATTTTGAATAAATGTTTTATCCGCGGTTACTACCTTAACTGCGAGCGGAGTAATCATCCTCTTCTCGCTACCCTCGCAGCACACCTCCGAAGAGGTTAAGGTAGTAGCCGTGGATAATAAATTAATTCAAAATAAAGGTGTCCGCATTGCTCCATGGCATAACTATAAAAGAGAGCACGGAAGAAAAGTTGCTTGGGGTGATTCTGGACAAAAAATATGCTTTAAACAGCAAGTAAGGTCCATCTGCAAAAAAGCTGGTCAAAAGCTACATGTTCTCTCAAGAATTTCTTACTTTCTTGGTACTGAGCAACTAAAACGAATAATGAAGGCATTTATCTTGTCCCAGTTCAACTACTGTCATCTCTTTTGGATCTTCTGCGATAGAACACTGAACAATAAAGTTAATCGTATTCACGAACGGGCATTACGGATAACCTACAAAGATATGAGATCAGATTTTGATACAATGTTATTCAGAGACAATGCGGTTCCAATTCACTTAAGGAATTTACAGCTGCTGATGACTGAGATCTATAAGACAAAATGGGAGCTCAATCCTAGTTTTGAAAAAGGTCTTCGTCGAAAAACACAGTCCGTATGGGTTAAGAAGCTGCCATGTTCTACTATTGCCACAAGCGCGTACTACTTGCTATGGCCTGGGGACGATATCGTTTCTTGGGTGTCGATTAAGGCAGGCACTTCCCAATGACATAAAGCAATCAGATAGTCAAATTTTAATTGTAATCCCGCTCGATTTTCGTGTTAAAATCGATGTTTTTGCACCCAGTGATTCCAAATTTCACGTAGAATCCAAAAATCAATGTTTCAAAAAAATATTCTTCAACGTTTGCGCGTGACATCATCATTCCGATGAGGTGCGGTGACGTCACATTTCCACATTTATTGGTATGAGTATTTCGCTAATTCAACACTTTTCAGTTGTTCTTTGAGGTTAAACATGATCAACTATGGCGTAAAATTGTTACTGATACCTGAACGCATCATTAGGATCTATTTAAAAAATATCAGGTCAAAATGACGTCACAAAAATGCTATTTTTAAGAATCTTCAACATCTGAATGACTCTTTTTCTGAGTGCTATTATTTTAATTTGATGTCAGGTATTTACTACAGAGCTAGGTATAAGTTTTTCTTTTACCCCTGAAGACATCACTTACTTCACTATAAGGTCATGATGATTTTGAAAATTGTTAGATAAACAAACATACCACTGAAAATCTTCATCAATCCTCATCGTCTGAACTATCCAAGTAATCGCTTTGTAAATAGTCTGTATTCTCGCAATGTTCGCACATGCACATATCAGCACAGGACATATTTTGCTGTTTACAGCTGCATCGATTTGTAGCACAGTTGCTTTGCATTTACAGCTTATGAGCTGTACTAAGCAGCCCTCCCAGCCTCCCCCCCTCCCCGCTTCCGACGGGCCTGCTAAGGAAGGAGGAGCAATCCTATTGGTTCAAAACCACCGTTGTTAGATTTCCATCCGAAATTCACCAGTTGTATTGCACTGTCTGCGGAATACCAGACGATTGCTTGGAGTTGTGCTCGGAGAAGGTGCTGCTGAAATGCATCGGATGTTGGTGGGAATTTTTCACAATCCTCAGGATTCTTGCAGAACAAGTACCATCTCGCTTCTGCTAATGTTGAAATTGTCTTGATCTAGGGACAGTAACCAGCCACTACACATTTTTCATTCTCCAACGAAGACTCCAACGGTCTGTTCTGGAGGGAACAGATAGCTGATACTGTATCATCTTCTAATTTCATAAATATTTCAAACCAATGTCCTTTACCTTTCCTATAAAACTTTCCAGTCATGTCGCATCCCGTAAGGGCATGAAAAGTGATTAATGCTTTTGACCTTTTCTCGCCAAGGGTATCAAATATTTCTCTTACTGAGAAGAATATCGTCCTTTTGAGTCGGTCAGCAAATGAAACTAGAATGACGAGCACATCTGTATTAGGGGATTGCATATACATTTCATCATCTTGGTCATGTAAGGAAATGGCAAGACTTGCTTGCCACACAAGAACGGTGTCAGCCTCTTCATGATTGTTTGACCTGCAACAGTCAATGTCACCGACTGTCTCTCCATTTGCGCTTGCAAGAAACTTTAGGCGTGGCTTTTTCTCAAAATAATCGATCGCTTTTTGACAAGATATTCGGTCAAGCTTTTTTTTATATGTATCAACATAAGAACTTGAAATAGATACTACTATTTACAATTAACTGTGCCTCTTATAGCAGGAAAAAACACAAGGTCATCGTGTTCCCACTATGAGAGACACTTACAATAAACTAACCATTACAATATATATACGAAATAGAGCAAAAGGAAACATGGGGGGGGGGGGAGGCTGCTGCATCTTACATTCAAAATTCACTTAAAGCGTTTCGTTGTCTTAATGTATGATTTAGTGGCATCCATGATCATTCTGTTGGTGATTACATTTAAGTGTGGACTGCCATATAAGAGGAGATTGCATAAGGCTGTTGTATCCATATCATTGATTATCTAGGGCAGGGATATCCGAGAGCTGACCAAAGAGATCTGTTCGCATTAAGTCAAACTGTGGGCAGTGAAGGAGAAAGTGTTCATTGTCCTCTTTTCCAGGTACCACAGTTACAAATCGGTCAGCTTTGTTTCGTTCATTCACTGGACAAAACTATGGTCATCGAAATTTTCTGAATATTCGTTTTGTCCTCGATTCTGAAAGCAATAGATTTTGGTCACCTCTGCGTTGCGTGCGGATATTTTGTTTCAACGAACCATCTTTTGTAGGTGTCGAAGACTAGATGAATCTCTGATGACCTTCTTGCGGCAAAATCAACTGTATCCAAGAAGATCTTTGAAACAGTCTTAACCCATGATGGCTTGGCTTAGGAGCAATTTTCTGTACAACGACCATTGCATCAATGATTACAATGCGTTCTACCCTTTCTTCGGATGATAATGATTATCCTTTTGGTTTAATACTGCACAATGACAATGTATGCTGATGATACTAGCATATCATACTCCTCTAAGGGCATTTTATATCGTACCCAAAGTAATAATTGGGAATTGAAATGATTGAAATAATAGCTTCGGGGAAAACTCTTTCTGAATGTAAAACCTTTGCCGAAAATTCAACAAAAATACAAAAACATGCGCAAACTTTGACGGCTGCTGACCCAAATATAAATTCTCAGGCTCTATCCACAGCGTGGTCATCAAAATATCATCTTCAAGGGAAAAGGCTATTTTTTACAAAGTAACAACGAATATGGAAACTGATTTTGAAGGAAAAAAGCAAGTTTTTAGAAAAAGTGAGCACTCAAATTTTCTTTTGATGCAAGGCAGATTTTTTAGTTAAATGATATTCCTAGAAGCAATGCACACATCATTTGCAAAAGGATGAATCTTTTGTGCAAGCATGTGCTCGGCAGCAAAATAGATTCGACCCTTTAAACTTAGGGTAATACGCTAATATATCAAGCATGGAAATCCCTAACCCAAACCGAATGCTAAACCTAACCCTAAGTTAACCCTAATTGATGTCAAGGTTTTGATATATTAGTGTACTGCAAAACTTAGGCCCATTTAGTGTTTGTTTATGGAAATAGCTGATTGTGACTTGTTTGACAAAGATAACGTGTTATATCCACCACCAGATGTGAAACAGGTTCATTGAGCCTGGACTAGTTGATGTGATAACCCCAGGGGGGGGGGGGTACTCATATATATTTAGGATAGGGATGCTCAGGTTACTTTTTTAGGTCTAAAATTTGGGAAAAAGTTATTTTTTTGGGTCAGTCGATTGTACAGTTACTTTTTTGGGTTCATAAAATTCTGGATTATTTTTTTGGGTCTCATATATGAGAACAGTTTAAAAAATATATAAAAGCATGATTTACATGCCATAGGTTACTTTTTGGGTGTGTAGGGTGAGAAAAATTATTTTTTTGGGTCAATTTTTATAATAGGAATTATTTTTTTGTGTTGATGGTTTGTACCCCAGCCTGAGCACCCCTATCCTAAATATATATATGAGTATCCCCCCCCCCCTGGGGTGATAACGTGTTATATCCACCACCAGATGTGAAACAGGTTCATTGAGCCTTGACTAGTTGATGTGATCGGGATCGTTACAGAAGCAACTAACTGACAAGGTTATCTTCAAAGATCAACGGCAAAATATAAGGTAACCTAAAGTTGGAAGATACAGATATAATAATCAATTTTCAAGCACGAAAGGCACGTTGACACCAAGGTAAGAAACGGTACACGTTTTTTGTAAGAAACTCGTTTATTGCTGGGTCTACACGATGCGATTTGTCGGCTCAATCTCGGTATGAAAACAGGGCAAGCACAATCTTGTATGTGTAAACTGAATCGGTTAGCGATCAACGACACTATAATAAACATGAATACTTGATCCACTTTGGTTGTCGGAAGAAAGTCATTGTCCTTGAAGTTGGCTTCTTTTTCAACTTCGCTGTTCTGTGAGTCATGTCGCTACCATTGCTAAAAAATCTGCTCACATGACAAAATCGCCTACAAATCGGTTGCAGTGCAACAGATTAGAAGACGATTTCTGTTGCTGTTATGTCCCCACGATTTGAAATTCTTGCGCTTGTCTACTACACAGGTGATTTTGCATCGGCTCGATAAATCTTACTTCAAAATTACTGAATGTAAACCCGGCTTATGATCTGAATGATCTGATCTGAATCTGAATGTAAACTAGCTCTAGTATTCAATGATGTTTTGTATATATTTTTAGAAGAAGAAAAAAAAAATGTTTAGAACGTATGATGTAATTAGTGAGTTTTAAAATATGTAAGCTACTTCTTTGAAGAAGGGGTACTTGGCTCGTCAGCCCTCTGGGGTTTCTCTGGAGAAGAACTCCCGTTCTTCCCTGGAGTATCCAGGTATCCTGAACAATAATTAAATAATTCATAGTTAGCAAAAATGTAGTAGATAAGAATTGTTGTTCAAATGAAATTGAAACTTGAATGAAATTGAAACTTGAAACTAGTACGGCTAAAAATTTCAGTATTTCTAGAAATAAGGTTTCACAGCAGTAAGAAATGTTTCAAATCTATGTTCAAAGGCTGTCAGGATAATCGATTAGCTTTCACCGCAATTTACGTTTCGAGAGTAACAGAACTAAGAGGAGTAAGAGTAACAGAGACCAAATGTTATCTTCTACCGCCTACCGGTTGACCCAAAAAAAGTGAACCGGCAAAAACCTGTTACAAAGATAACGCAACGCGCTGAAAGGGGTGATTCAAACATTTTTTACTAGCTAAACTACTAACCTAAATTTCAATTATTTTTCTATTTTTATCGATTTTATAAATTGGCGATAATATGCAGTGGCGGAAATTATGGGGGGGTTGGGGGGGCAGTTGCCCCCCCAATTCGATATGATTCGGAAATTTATCTTAAAAGTCGGATATTTTGACCTGGGAAGTGGAAGAAGGAAGGCCCGCTGATTCGGTAAAGTTTTGCCTTTCGGTATGAAATTTCGGTGTTTCGGTATGTGGCCGATGACGCACGAAAAGGTGCCTTCCTTTCATTNAAATTTCAGTATTTCTAGAAATAAGGTTTCACAGCAGTAAGAAATGTTTCAAATCTATGTTCAAAGGCTGTCAGGATAATCGATTAGCTTTCACCGCAATTTACGTTTCGAGAGTAACAGAACTAAGAGGAGTAAGAGTAACAGAGACCAAATGTTATCTTCTACCGCCTACCGGTTGACCCAAAAAAAGTGAACCGGCAAAAACCTGTTACAAAGATAACGCAACGCGCTGAAAGGGGTGATTCAAACATTTTTTACTAGCTAAACTACTAACCTAAATTTCAATTATTTTTCTATTTTTATCGATTTTATAAATTGGCGATAATATGGATTTAGAATATCCAGGCAGACCTAAACCCGTCGAAATTAATCAAAACAGGGGATCGATTTCATTCAGTTGCAAACCTACGATACCCCACTGGAATACTAATTATCCTGGGAGCATATACAGGGTGTCCCAAAAAAGCTTCCTAGTTTTAAATTCAAATATCTCTCGTCCTGCATATCCTAGCAAAACAAACACAATATTTTCTAAAAGCGTAACACTGCAGTTACTATTTGAGCTCTAGTTTGATAAAATTGAACAACTGGCTCAAAAATCTACAAATTTTTATGAACTTTTCACCATTTTTGAAGAAGCATTTTACATTATCCAGTTCTGTGCTTGGCCATCACATGATGATCAGGCTATATTTTTAACTTATTTCAACATCAATGACACCCTTTCACAAATAAAATATTTGGTGAGTGTATTCAATCAAAGATTATAATTATTGTAGCGAAAATGATAATCTTAGGTTGAATCCTTGAGAAATCAACCAGATGCAATACGATTTTTCAGAAACAATTATGACCTGCAATATATATCCTAAATCATTGCTTTCCTCGTTTACTTTATCTAACCAAATTATCCAATTTTACTTTATGTTCTATGTGGCGATAAAGACAGTTGAGTGTAATTGTTTTGTAGTGCAATGGGAATGTTCGTTCTGTTTATCTTGATATTTCTAATGCTTTTGACAGGGTTTGGCATGATAGCCTTGTATATAAACTTAAACGATGTGGTGTTTCAGGACAGCTCCTCTCTCTTATTCAAAGTTTTCTTAGGGGTCGAAAACAGCGAACTGTTCTGAACGGGAAGTACTTAGCCTGCGTGCAGACTTCTTTGGTCACTGGGGAGGACGGGAAAGAAAGGAACTACAATTTCTTTACCCTCCTCCTCAGTGACCAACAAAGTCTGCACGCAGGCTAGAAGTACTCTGTTTCGGGAGATATTTCAGTCGAAGTTCCACAGGGTTCTATTTTAGGACCCTTGTTTTTCCTTGTGTACATAAATGATCTTACTGAAAACTTGAAGTTCAATGCTAAGCTTTTCGCTGATGATACGTCATTATTTACAGTCGTACAAAACCCAAATGCAGCTGCCAATGACATGAACCATGACTTGGAGTTGATAAGTCAGTGGGCTCATGACTGGAGGATGTCATTTAATCCTGATCCACAAAAGCAAGCTGTTGAATTAATTTTTTCAAGGAACAGAAATAAAATTGATCATCCAGTGATCCTTTTCAATAACACACCTGTGAAGAAAGTAGATGAACATAGACACCTGGGATTTTTTCTTGATTCAAAACTGTCTTTTTCTGCTCATATCAAAGCAGTCACTAAAATACGTAAGGGTATTGGTTTGCTGAAAATATCTCTCCAAATATCTCCCCAGACATACACTAAACGAATTATATAAGCTCTATGTGCGACCCCATCTGGACTACGGGGATGTTATTTACCACATTCCTCCAAAAGTATGTGAATTTAGTGTGGCAATACAACTTTGCCAAATCTCATGGAAAAGTTAGAGTTTGTTCAGTATTCTGCTGCTCTAGCTGTATCAGGTACATAGAAGGGTACGTCGAGAGAGAAGCTGTATGCAGAGCTTGGCTGGGAATCGCTGAGTTCCCGTAGGTGGAGCAGACGTCTTATTTTGTTCTACAAGTTCTTAAATAATCTAACTCCTGAATATACTCCATCAGGCCGTTTGTCAGAAATTCCACTCTACCTGTCGGATTTTTTCGTGGTTTACAGGTCCACCTTTAAAAGATTTTATCGGAGAAATGATGCATTGGACACGAATTTATTAACGTTCGAGGATAAATGACGACATGAATTTTGAATCTGCAGAGTCTTGTTACTTCATATTCACTATATTTGAAGAGTTCAAGGTTGGATTGCAAAATAATTCAAAATTTTCGTTGTTGAAGGAGCACATCAGTCATTTCACGCATGATTTTAACGTATGTCCCTACAACTGGCGTTGTTGCTGTTGTTGTTGTTGCTTTTATCGTCGGAAAATTTTGGTTCTTTGCCCCCCTATGAATTCATGGCTGGTATCGGCACTGAAACTATATGGTCATGCTGAGATCTGACCAGCACCTGACCTAGCATTTACTCATGCATAACAATTAATTTATATATTTAAAGAACGCCAATCAACCAGCATCCTTTGCGCGCTTCGCTTGTTGCCTTTCGACTGCGGCGGCCATTTTAATATGACACCATTCTCTGCAAAGCGTGACCGCAAAGGATGCTGGTTGACCGGCGTTCTTTAAAGAACTTTGCATGGTTGAGAACTTCAACAGTTGCTTAAAATGTACTCAGCCAAGTTTGTGATTTTTCTAAATAGTCGCTTTCGTTTGCAAGTTCAGACTTCATATATCGCAATTGATCTGTGAGTTCAATTTGAAATCGATCCACATCACAGCAATTACGGTAGGTTAAACCACATATTTCTTTGTTCTTTGCAGTAAATGAGGCAAGTTGAGGAACATGTAAAAGCTCGGCGAACAGAAAATTTCCCGGTGGTTGTGGAAACTTCAGTAGCTTGAGTCGTGTGTTTGCAGGTTTTGCAGTTCGAACGACCACAAGCAGTTGTACCAGGGCGTTGCCTTGCATCGCTTAGCTTGGATCTTACGAGTGTGTCTCTTAAATTCAGATCTCTTCTGAAAGCCATCAATGGTATCAATGGTAGTGAAGGGAAGATGTGCTTTGTTTCGTCGTTTGAAGACAGGATACCAAAATTCTTGTAAATGATTTTCTTTACTGGTATTGCAAGTGGGTGATACGTAAGCGTAAATGGTATTCTTTCTGAGGTTTGGTTTTTTCTGTGAGGTTTCATGGCTTCTTGGCGAGAGATCTTTGTGACCTTTTCCAATGCATCATTGATAACCTTCGAAGGATAACCATTATTGGTGAAGAACTTGCTCATTTCTTTGGCCTTGTCTTTAAAATTAGGATCTTTAGAGCAAAGCTTCCGAAGACGAAGGAATTGAGAGAAAGGGATAGAGTTTTTAGTTTTAATAGGGTGTGATGATGAGTAGTCAAGAAAGCTGTGAGCGTCGGTTGCCTTGTAATATATGGATGTGGAAATGGAATCACCTCAGATGGATAGTAAAATGTCTAGGAATGGAAGTTGAGTCTCTGTAATTTCAAAAGTGAATTTGAGAGCCGGATGAAAATTGCAAACAAAGTCAAAGCAATTTTGCAATTGATGTAATGGCAGAGACGTGGCATCAACAATGTTCTTCTTTCTCCTTCTCTTTCCTCTAACGCAACAACAACAACCTTCACGGGCATAGGGACACAGGGAGGACAAACATTTTGTAGGAATAACTACCACTTTTCTTAACGCCCATGCTGAAACCACTAAAAAGACTATCAATTGCTTCTTTATTCAGATAACTTAGAGTATGAATTTGTATAAATAAGAGGTTTGACTTTGCATCGAACGGAACTTATATGGATAAGTGATGTTAAAGTAGGAAGGGGAAGGAAGGGTGGATTACCACCAGCACAAGATTCTTAGTGTTGCTTGTTATTATTTCGTTGTTGTAATTGGCAATTAAAAGGGCATACAGTGCTCGAGAAAGACTGGGATGCACTTGTATATATTTGATACATTATTTGTGAACTCTGAGGACTGAGAACCAACCAGAATCTCATTAGCACTGGTTTAAAGTATAAAGAGAGGGTACTGAAGATCAAAAGGGAAACTCGATGCTGTTGTCAATTCTCTGTGTAACGCTCGCACCCTGCCCTACCCTTTTCCGCCATGTTTGTATATAAAACTGTTATTTTTTATTCTACTTTCAGATCCGACTATAATGCTGTCTTTCTATTGGGTCCTCGGGATATCATGCATGCTTGCACTTGCAGCTGATGCGATTAGAAAAGGCAAAATCGATCCCAGCTGCAAAAATGAAAAGTCGGGAAAGATCGTTGATATCAAGGAAACTAGCGGGAAACAATGCACCATCACAGTTTGCGAAAAGGGGGGAAAATCCGGCATTGCCAAGGTGACAAATAAATGTAAAAAGCTACTGTCAGAATGGAACCGGATCGGAGGATCCAGTGGCAATGAGATTCTGCAGAAATCATGTTCTTATCGATGGAAGATATTTGGAAACCTTTCAGTGGTTAATGCGAAACGGCGAGTTGCTGGAGGAGTTACAATTAAGATCTGCGTAAATGGAAAAGTTGTGAGGAATTTCTCACTCAGTAAAATCAAAGGCAAGATGGGAATTGAGGCTTGGAACCCATTCGAGAAATAACACACATAGGACATTGAGATCTTTAATTTCTGGGATTTGATCAAAGGATCTTTTACTGTTCTTTTAGCTGTCAGACTTCATAACTTGCTTTTTTTTAACAGAAAATGTAATACCATGGAAATTAAAATAATTATGATATTCTATCATTTTTCGAAGAAACAAAGTAATGCATTTTTCATTGAGTTTTCAATTGAGATCGGCATACGAAATATCTCTTGCTTTTTAGAATTTTTGAAATAATCCAGGAAATTTGTACTTGATGACTTCAATCTAAGACTTGGACTTGTCCAAGTCTCTTCCACGTACCTGAAACCTAAAAACCTAAAAAACCTAAATGCCAAACCAATGACCTCTGCGAGGGAGGGAGGGGAGAAGGGAGAAAGCGGAAGAGACTTGGGCAAGTCTCCCGCTTTCCTTTTCCTCCCTTTTCCCTCCCCTTTTTCTTTTCCCTCTATTCATTGGCTTGGCATTTAGGTTTTTAGGTTTTTAGGTTTCAGGTACGCGGAAGAGATTTGGGCAAGTCCATCTAAGACCGCGTTCACACGATACCGGCACAATTTGAAAACGATCCAAAATGTGACGGATAGGCCTACCGTTCACACAAAAACGGCACATTTTTTGGTGGCAGATTTTGAAAACGGTAGATTTTGAAACCGAACTCTAACCGGCACATTTTGAAAACGGTATCTTGTGAACACTCGAAAACCATGAAAAGGAACATTTTTCGACTCTTTCAAAACGAGGCTGGTTGATTCTTAAGGTGTAGGTACATTTCTTTGGCATCAGATTCTTGGGGAGATTGCAACAAATTTGTTACCGTCAAATTTCGTACCGTTTTCGAATTGTGCCGGTATCGTGTGAACGCTAGCTAAAATTTTGCTACCGTCACATTTTTCACAGTTTTCAAAATGTGAGCATCGTGTGAACGTAGTCTAAATGTATCATGGCATAGTAGAGTTACATTTCCTTTACTGCTGCTCTGTCTGGGAAGGCTGCGCTGAAACCAGATCGCAAACTTGATACAAAACTGCAAAATTGATCTGCAAGAATTGTCACCAACAGCAGTTATGATGCATCTGCGGCAAACTAGATTTCATATAGGTATATTTTTCAAATCGACTTAACTGTTTTAACGATGAAACAAAGAAAAACGAAATGAATGGATGAGAATGAGAACCTACTATTTTTGTCAGAATTATTCCAGATAAGAGAGGTCAGGTATAATCTCAGAATAAATGACACAGTTTTACTTCCAAGGACATCCAACAGTGGATCATCCACTGTGGCCTTTGGCATGAATTCGATATGTTTTAGGGGTGGTACCGGGTGCGCCAAAAAAAACAATCCACGTTTGAAAAATGGTAGTACCTAGAGTACTACATGGATTTGAATGAATTGAATTTTGGCTGATAGCTGAAAGACTGAAGTATTTTTGTGATTTTTCTCGTGTTTTTATCAGCAAAGAAAACATAGATAAATTCAACTTTACGAAAATTCGTTTGATGCAAAATGACTGAAAACAGGCCTAAAACACTCAATCAAATCGTACGAAATCTCCCGCATAGAACAAGATGCAAGAGCATTTAATCTCTCTCCCGCGTTATAGGAAATGAATTCTTAAAGAAATACTAAAGATTTTCAATCCCATGGCAATACAAGTGCAGACGACATCCGATACCCTTGAAAAACTGTAATTTTGCATTGTTCGGTTGTTCGGTGTGAGAAATTTCTGTAAGATTTGATCAAGTGTTTTAGGCCCTTTTTCAGGCATTTTGCAAACACAGAACTTTCTTAAATTCGAAGTTAGCTGTATTATCTGTACTCATAAAAATACGAGGAAAATCACAAAAATACTTCAGTCGTTCTGCTATCAACCAAACTTTGATTCATTCAAATCCATCTAGTACTCTGGGTACTACGATTTTTCAAACGTGGATAGTTTTTTTTGGCGCACCCGGTATAATAATAACAAGAGATATTGCTATCTGAAGATTTGCGCTCAAATATCTAAAATCAAAATTTCAATTTTGTCTGCATAACTTCCTACCAAGATCCTTGACCTTGATTTTCAGTCTGCCTTTTACTCTGGGTCTGTTGGCAGAATGTTAACAGCATTGAATGGAACAATAAACTATATAGCCTATTTATCTGGAATGTTGTTTACGTTCTGTCTGAAGTTTTGATCTCGCTGCTGCCTAGCCTGCGTCACAGCCCATAAACGCAGGCTAGCTGCTGCCTGGATCGACAGAAAATATTCCATTGAAAATAAACCTTTATCTTTTATGTTCTTTACAAGAAAATCGATCTTCACCCACTTCTATATTATCCAAGAAAGTGGGAGCGACTGGGAACATAAATTGCACGCGAGGAAGTGACGGGGTCCTTCGTTCGTCTTGGCCGAAGTAAAACTCTCAACATTGCTCTCGCACTATCAAACTTAGCATCCTTCTTGTCCAGTTCTGGCAAGAACATGGCCTCCTCACGAAATTGCGACTGTCTTTGCAGGAGGTATCACAAGAACCAGTGAAAATACCAAGCCTAGTTGCAATTGCAAAACATGTCTTCGGAACAACGATCGATCAAGATCTGCCTACTTGCTCTGGGCTATCTTTAAAGCACGGAATCCGGAATCCGGAATCCGGAATCCGGAAAGTGTAATAATATGTAATATGAAATAATGTTATGAATGAATATGTAATATGAAATAATGTTATGAATGAATGTAGGGCAATCTTTAAACCACGGAATCCGAAATATGGAATACCGACTATGGAACACGTGGTCAGGTAGAGAGTTTTAGGCAACCCCTCAACCCTAACGATGATATCACCCTAATGCAGAAGTGCACCTCCCATAGGGCATGTATAGGCAGGCACAGGTGCAGTTCTGAATTAGCCTTTAGGATTTCACGAAATCTCGCAATATTGCAGAAACCCTTCCCTTTAAGTAAATCATACCTCATCCTTTTGTAGGCGAAAATGTTGTTCGAGAAAGGTTTATTTGTCTGGTCTAAATACTTCTTATAATTAGCTTCATGTTGCCTAATAACTGACAAAAGATTAATCCTTAGAGTTATGCGTTTGGGTCATTCTTTCTTCCTCGAGAAAAGAAGGTCAGATTGTTATCAATTTATGAATCGAATCTTTAATCTTTTAATCGAATTTTTAATGGGCAATCTTTAAAGCACGGAATCCGGAAAGTGTAGGGCAATCTTTAAACCACGGAATCCGGAATCCGGAATCCGGAATCCGGAAAGTGTAGGGCAATCTTTAAACCACGGAATCCGGAATCCGGAATCCGGAA